>CM056505.1:21327576-21500493 GCA_029783415.1 Anisodus acutangulus
AGAATGATTGACACTCACATCTCTCTCATTTCCATTGATTTCGCTACAGTTTACTAGCGCATTCCAACTTCGGTTTCTAGACCCCTTATTTGCAAGGTGTCCTACCTACCATTACTGGGTCTGGAAACGTGGCTTATAAGTATAACCATAATGGTGTCCCTTCAAAAAGAACTATACTCTTAAATTTAAAGCTTGATATTCCTTTCATATCATATTGTTACAATTTATAACTCTTGTTGTTATGCTTCAGAAGTATGGCTGGCCAATGGGCCGGGTCGGCCGGGTCCCGCCCCGAACCTGATCATTTTTTTTTAAAAAAAATTTCGGTATCGGGACCCATCCCGGACCGCCCCAAGCTCTCCAGTCCCGACCCGATCTCGGTCCTGCCCCGATCCCACCCGAAATCCCCCTTTTGCAAAAATAATCGTTGCACCAACGACCATTTTACATTTTAGACGTTGTGCAACGACCATTTTTAGCCTCCCCCCTCCCCCAACCTCCTACCCCCTTAATATTTATTTTTAACCTATACGTTATTATATTTACACTTTAAGCCAATTTTCCAACTATAAATACCTCATTTTCTCTTCATCTTTCTCACAAATCATCCTACAATCTCTCTAATCTCTCAATCTATTTCTCTACAAGTCTACATTGTCTACTAAATATTCAATTTCATTTATTCATTTGAGAATTGGGAGTGAAGTTGGCAACTAGTTTGAGGATCTTTCATCGAGCAATGTTTCAATTTTCAACCTCTCGATTACACATCGACGTTTGGTACATTCGTTCTATCATTAAGTTATTATTGTCTGTTTATTTTATTTAGCGCACTTAATTTCATTTACTTTAATTATTTATTAGTATAATTATAAATTTATAATGGAAGGATTTAAACGTATGCTTACGGGTAGGGGTCATGCTTCTTCTAGTAGGGGCAACAAGGGCAAGGGTACTTCTTCTAGTCATCCTATTTCTAGACAGAATCCTATTCCTACACAAGATGATTTTGTTGATACTGAACATTTTCCTACCATTATATTTAGACGAGGAGCTATTTTCTGAAACTCAAGAAGACTTTAATTTAGACGATGATCTAGATGATACACCCATTAATGTAGATGACAACATACCCACTAGTGCACCTTCAATTGAAATGCCTCCTATTGCCCCTAGTATGAGACGAGGTCCAGCAAAACGAACATTAAAATCAGATGCATGGACATTTTTTGATAGGAACGTAGAGAATCAAGTAGCCAGATGTAAAATTTGTAAAGATGTTTTAAAATTTAAAACTGGAAAAGGTCACAGTGGGATGGGGAGTTTAATGAGACATGTAGCAAGGGCTCATCCAGCTAGGTATGCCCAATACGAGGCTTCAAAATCGAGTGCGCAAGCGGCCGCTCCATCGTGACAAGGTTCACATCGATATTGTCTGGACCAACCATGTGGTCAAATTAACCCTATGGCGGGGGGAATTGTAGGCCCTAAATACAATAAACATAGAGATAGGGAAGCAATAGCAAAATTAGTTATTGTGGAGGGTTTGCGTTTTTCAAGTGCTCGATGATAGAGTATTCTTTTGTCTGCATTCTTCGCCAGAAGTCTTCGGCCTCTCCTTCAATATTTGGCCTTATCTGATTTCCTTCCTTTCTAAGCGCTCCCTATACCAGTTCTTCAGGAGTATAACACCTCCCTAATCTTATCATTCCATGAGCTATCACTGCTTGGACAACGAATCATTTCCATGGGGCTCAGACTATCTCTTGTGATACATGAGCCATGACCAGTGCCGGGATTAACACTTTGAAATTAGGTCATTCATGGAGGGTAATAGAGGCTATTATTTGTTCCAAACTCTCAATAGATCCCTGGATTGGAGGATAGCAGATGACCCAGTCTTTTTCTCGCTCAATCAAATGGATGTGATTAGCGCCGCGATTGGGTAGAAGATTGGTGTTCATATTTGGAACTGCTGTCAGCAGGGTGATCTCTTTTTGATTAATTAAATATTGTATCTTATGTTTAAGGTTGATACAGTCTTTCGTGTTGTGTCCACTTTCTTCGGAGTGGTATGCACAAGTTTGGTTGGCTCGATAGAAGCGACTCCCATGATTGGTGGGTTTTGGTGGAACCATTAGGATGATTCCAGCAGTTCTCATTCTTTCGAACAACTTGGTTCGAGTCTCGAGAAGTGGGGTAAATACCCGTGGAGGCTTCTTTTCAAAGTTTGGATATGGAAAATCATATGTGGCCGGAGGCGGCTGATTTTGGAGCTTTGGGTGATTCTGAGGTGCTCAGTAAGCAGGTGCGGGCATTTGATAATTTGGTTGTGGAGCTTGGTATGTAGCCATTGATGTTTGGTAATTGGGCTATGAGTAGAAAACTGGCATAGGGCTGTATGGAGAGGATATGTAATTGTTTGGAAGTGGATATTGATATATATCGAAGGAAGATTGTGATCCTTCCTTCTTTTATGTTCTTGGGCTAGGTGTGTGGGAGACATTTGCCACATCATCCTTCTTCTTTCTCATATCCCCGGCGGCGCTCTGCTGACCGACATTGTTGGCTATGCTGACGATTCTTCCTGATTTGAGGCCATCTTCTATGGCCTCTCCCATTTAAATAACTCAAAGAATGGCCTCCCGACCATAGATAACATGTGGTTGTAGAAGTCTGATTCTTGTGATTGGTTGAATACCGAGACCAACTCTTCCTCGCTCATTGGCGGTCGCACTCGGGCGGATTCGGCCCCCCATCTACTCGCGTATTCACAGTAATTCTATGTGGACTTTCTCTTGACTTTTTCTAGGTAGTAATGGTCAGGCACAATCTCCACGTTGAACCAGAATCGTTCCATAAAAGCTCCCGCCATGTCTTCCTAGGTGTCCTGGAGGCGTATGTTCTGCGCTATAAACCATTCAGAAGCTTCTCCAGTGAGGCTCCCACTGAATAGCCTCATAATTAAATCTTGGTTTCTTTTTACTATGACCAATTGGTTGTAGTATGCTTTTAAGTGAGCATTGGGATTCCCTATCCCATTAAACATCTCGAATTTCAACACCTTGAAGCCTTCATAATACAATAAAGGATATGGAAAAATAAAAAAGTCAACAAGAAAAGTAAATGATAGATAGATCGACACAAATATAAACACAATTTGACAACTAAAGCTCTATAATAGCTAAAAGCTCCAAATTAGTTTTCAACAAGCACCAACCTCTTACGATGACCTCAAGGGAACCAATGTTCCAAGCAACCAATCCTCTCATAAACAAGGTTCAATCATAGCTTCAACAAGCTGTCAACACTCGAACTCTCAATGGAGTATTAAAATATCTCAATTCCACATAATCTACCTAATGAAATAAACCAAGATAGTATTATACTAACTAGAATAGGAAGACTACTATAGCTATTACAATAATACCCTTAATTAAGTAAGCTCTATATTTGCCGCTAGTTTCCATAGACAAGGTAGGCCATTTCACCTTGGGGTGTTGCACATTTACATTTGGATTCTTTCTAGGAGGTACAAGTGGAAATAGAAGCGTCCCCCTTTCATCCAATACGTACCTATACCAATTGTGCTCATAAGCAACCCCATGATCTTCGAACCAAGAATCAATTCTCATGTTGCCTTTTCGGTTGAGCTCTTCTCACAACACTTTGAGTAGTATTGGAGGAATATGGTTATATGTCTCCATAATAAGAATCGAACTCCATGAAGAGGTACTTATATAAAACATTCAACAAAACAAGCAAACACGTTAAGTTAGTGAAAATAAATATCACAATCACTCAAGTGTGCACACCTTTGATTGCCTCACAAATTCTCTCGGCAAATGATTGTACCTTGTTTGGTCCGATTAGTCACAAGGGATTTAGTTTCTACTCTTGGCTGGAATGGATTCTTGTTTAACTCAAAGAATGGACAACTTGATTAAAACTAACAGACTTAAATCAAAAAGTTATCTACGAAGTAAAAATGAGAAAAAGCACGAAAGAAAAATACAGACACAAGAACAAATTAACCTCAAGTAGGATCAATCACTAGATATTAATTAATTAAGATAATCAAAGAAATTAAATGGAATAGAATTGGAAAGGAATTAGAAGTTAAACCTAAAAGTTTGGGTCAAAATAACACTTTTTATCAACTTTGACTTTGAATTTTGGATCAAACCCTTCTTTTTTGCTTCTTCTTCAACAAGAAGATATGAAGATCCTCAAGAACACATGAAGATTCAAAAAATTTAGATCTTCAAATTAACTTGGAATGACCCCAAATTTTGGATTAGACCTTCTTCACTAGGAGAACAAGGCCCAATAGGTTTCAAGCTTCAATTCTCCCTTCTACAAGACTCACTTTCAAGTTCTTCAACCCAACAATGGTGAATTATTCAAATCAACTTTAAATACTCCCAAATTTTAGACCGTGACTCTTTATCACTAGATGAACAAAGTCCAATAGGTTTGAGGCTTCAAATTTTGCTCAATCTTCAAGACATTAAACTTGTTCTTCAAGTTCTTCAAACTCAATAATGGTAAAATCTTCAAACTAACTTGAAATGACCCCAAATTTTAGATGTGACTTCCTCTCAAGTTAGAGAAAAAACAACAATACTCTTTTAGCTCAAACAACCACAAATATTTCAAGATCCAATTTCATGTTCTTCAACCCAACAATCTGAATGACTCAAATCAACTCCAAATAACTTGGAAACTTAGGATCTAGACACAAATAACATTAGGGAATGAAAATTTAGTGTCCAAAACAACAAACAACCAAATATTCAAAAGGATTTTTGAATTTCATATTCTTTTTAGAAATCAAATCTCAAGACTAGATTTGATGGAACAAATATATTATAGAATCTGATACCAATTTATACAATAAAGGATATGGGAAAACAAAAGAATCAACAAGAAAAGTAAATGATAGACAAATTGACACAATTTGGCAACTAAAGATATATAATAACTAAAACCTCCAAATTAGTATTCAACAAGCACTAACCTCTTAGGATGACCTCAAGGGAAACAATGTCCCAAGCTACCAATCCTCCCATAAACAAGGTTAAATCATTGCTTCAACAAGCTGTCAACACTCGAACTCTCAATAGAGTCTCAAAATATCTCAATTCCACATAATCTACCTAATGAAATAAACTAAGGTAGTATTTATACTAACTAGAATAGGAAGACTACTATAACTATTACAATAATATCCTTAATTAAGTAAGGGCCTTATTTGGTAGTCTTCTCAAGAGATGAATGGAATAACCATTTTTTGCATAAATAACCTACTTCTCCTTACTTCTTCCAAATGGAGTCTTGTACTTCCACTTTAGCACACTCTCGAGCTTTCAGTCTTCATTCCAAGCATCCTCTAAACCTCCAAGGTAGAGATCCCTAGCTTGACTTGGTTTGCACATTCTTAATGAAGCTCGGCATGCATCAGTTCAGATAGGTCCAAGACTGGATGCATGCAAAGATCATCATAACTCAGAGTTGTCTCCTTATGAGAGACTCTTTTAGACTTTTCAAACAAGTATACCATCTTCCATTCCATTTACTTATCCCTCCTATCTTGTTCGGCTCTTCACGCCCTTTTTATATCCTCGTAATAATTGAGGTCAGGTGAGGATTAAATGGGATTAATTAGGGTGTGGAAGGATACTATGGGGTGAGCTTAGTGATTTCTAGGAGTGATAGTAGTTCTGGGTGTTGGGTAAGTAGCAGCATTTTGATGTATTCTTAGGTCGGTATAAGTGGGTGGTGCAAAATATGAATGGACCAAATGGAAAATCTCATGTATTTGAGTGGCATTGGCTGATGGTGGCGTTTGATTTAAGGTACCATTATGGGCAGTTTCATAATGAGCTCGGGTTGCTAGAAAGTTCTCGAGTATTGGTGAACTTATAGATGGAAAAGGCAGCAGAGGCCTTCTCACTTCTGTCACGCCTCAAACTGGAGGGGTATGATTGCACCTGGGCCTTACTTGTCTAGTGCCAACATTCATGACTTAGCCTTATTCTTTAACATACAACGGGGTGTCAAGGACGCCACGATAGACTGAAAGACATATAAAAGAAAATAAAAAACTAACGATACCATCCTAACATGAATATACATAGATACGGGCCGACAATGCCACCATGAAATCTCTATATCAAGACATATGCGGACGAGGCCATACATGACATCTATATGTAGGACTCATATCTACAAGCCTATATGAGTACATCATCATCATTATACGGTCAGTACAGGGCCCCACCATACCCATAAATATGTATATAATGTCATACCAACTTTAAAGCAGCAACTCCAAAATAAAAAGAGTGCACCAACCACACCTGAGCTGAGAACCTACTGGCGAGGTCGTCAAATCGTCTATCTGAAGCCGAAGGCATGAGATGCAGCATCCCCCAACAAAAGGGGCATCAGTATGACAAAAGAAGGAAAGAATAGCCTTCACATACCTTTATTGTTTACTTATCCACACGGCTTTAGTTCAGCTCATTAGTACTTCAATCTACAAAAAATATGATAAGGGGCCATGTTTAAGCTTACGAAAGCTAGAATTCAACACAAATGCGTGACTAGCTCGTCGACTAAAATTTGGACAACACCTCCCCTTATTCCTTTTAGTTTTTTCTAATCAACAAATAAAACCAACATGTCCAGAATATCAACAAGCAATATATACATCAATATCCAACCATATATCCATCACCAAAATACACCAAACAACCCAACAAGAGATAAGAACAATACTAACAACTTTCAAGTGTTACATGGTCACTTCTTCTCTGTAACTTTTAATAACATCATCAACATACCCAAGGTATTGACAAACACAACAACAACAAAAACAACAACAAAAACAACATAACCAAGTTATTCCCCATCATTTCCAGCCATATGAAGTTATATATACACCCCCAAAATAGTCCAACATGGGACAACAGCATCTTACTCTACTTCATTTGCTATCTTGTAGTTCTTCACTCAACCAACATATACAACACATAGATAAGCCCAAACACAAGCAAGAGAGGATTAAAGTTACCTTATCCAGTAAGAAAAACTCCAAGAATAAGGCTTCTTTAACTTGGAAGAGCTCCAAATGTAGAAACAACACCATACAAGTGATCTCCACCACTTCTACAACACTTTTAATGAAGAGTAGCTACTTTAACCTTGGAGGAGAGGGGCTGCCTTGGGCTATTTGGTATATAAACGTATTATAGATTAGGAGTTAAGATAAAATTAAAATAATATCACACCATGGGAGAGAAGTGAAACTTAAAGCACTTTTGACTTAGAACCCTAGAGAGAGAGGGGTGGCTGTATGGCTTAGGAGAGAGAGAGAGAGAGAGAGCTTCCATATCTTTTCTTGAGAGTTAAGCTTGAAAATATTAGATGAGAGATGAGATAAACCAACACCTAAAGGGGTCTTTGGTCGTCCAAGACATGCTCTACTTTTAAGACATTTGTAGCCTCTTTTTGCAGGTAGGTGACACACATATTTGCTTACTTAGGTGGTATCACTTGCTGGTCTATCATTCGACACGTGTCACTTTCTTTATTAATAATTAAGACACTTTTCAAGTAGCTCAAGCTAGTAGGATGTGTAAGAAAGTAACTCAAGCAAGTAGGACGGGTAAGCAAGCAACTCAATCTTTGTAACGACCCGTTTGGTCGTTTAGGCATTTTACCCCTGTTGACCCTTCCCCTAGCATCGTTAGAGTGTATTCAATTTGCAAGGATGGGTAGAGCGATTCTCGATACTTTTATAGAAGTTTTGGATAAGGAAAAGGATATTTAGAAATTCTTAAGTTAAGAAATGAAGAAGTTTGACAAAAGTCAACATTGGGGACAAATGCATCTTTTTCAAAGTTTTGTTGATTTCATTAGCTCCGGAATGTGATTTATGACTTAGTCAAGTCGTTGCTTTGCTTTTTGAGAGGTTTAAATGTGATTAAGGCGGTTGGTTGAGAAATTAGCTTCTGAGATGATTTGGAGTTGACCATGATTGACATCAGTCAAGACGGATCCATTTGGGTGTTTAGAGAGTTCGAGCAGCTTCGTATGATCATTTGTAATTTGTAGGAACTTTTCAAATTTGATTTGAATTTCGTTTGGTCAGGTTTAAGTATTTGACTCGTTGGCATAAGTCGCTCACCTTTGATACTTCAATGTACCATTAGATTCATTTGATATTAAAATTGCGTTTTGATTGTTGGAACACATGTGTATCAAAACTTGTGATCCATAGCAACTTGAATTTTCTAATTTCGATACCGTATGAGGGAGTTATGCCTATATTAGTTTTGAGAAAAAAATGTTGATTTTTGGTGTCCGCCAGGGCGGACTTCCGGGCGCCGGAGCTGATCCTCCGGGGCGAAAATTGGTCCGCCGGAGTGAAATCGTGTATTAAAAAATTAGAGTGCGTCCATTTAGTATTTTGCACATTACTAGAGTTCTAGATCTCCGATTGAGGTGATTTTTGCGGTGTTGTTCTCATATCAACTAGGGGGTAAGCATCCAACCTTTATTTGGATATTTCATTATGATTAGTTTTGTTGGTTATCAATTTTATCCATATTTGGTTGGGAAAAATTGAGTGGTTTTGAACCCTAAGTTGAAATTTGAGTTTTCTTCAATTTATTATGGTTGGATTTGAATAAATTCTACGTTTTGGCTTGTTTAAACCTTGGGTAAACTTATTCTAATATAAATTCCAATTTCAATCCGAATTTTGCAAACATTCGATTTATGGGTTTTGACAAAGTCATAAAATTGGAGGCTCATTTGGAGTTAGAATATCATGAAACTTTGGATTATGACTATTTAGATCACGAGTAACATGTTTCTAACTTAAATTTCTAATTTTGCCCTTGTGGTCCCGGGGTTACATTTTGGATTTCGGACTAAATTATAGCAATGTGGGTATTGTTAGATTCGTATGAACCTGTAGAATACTATTGTGATAATATTGAACTGATTTTCTTAATAAAATTACCAATTTAACCCTTGGAGTCCGGGATGAGGTTTTATATTTACTTTTGACCCTGAGTTTCTTACAAGACATGTTTGGTATCATTAGAATCATGTGCAATGTATAATTGGTCCGTATGTGTTGATTGAATGTATGTGGTAAAATATGAACTTCATGCACTTGTTTGAACTATGACCATCCGGTTTTCATTCGGGAGGACTTGTGGATTAGGAGTTCGTGGCTCTTGCTCGGTTTTGAAGTAGGCTACAATTTAGTTTTACGAGACTCCGATAGAAGTATGAAGAAGTTATAAATGTTGAGTAGTATTGTGTATGTTTGGGGGTCCCACTCAAATGGTTTTGATGAATATTTGTGTGGATACTAGTGTTGAACTGTGATGATGGGTAATTTCGGGGATCAGTCTTATGTTGATTCCGAATGCTGTTATTTGGACTTGTCGCAATTATGTGGGCTCATCGCCATATTTGATATTGTTGTGTTTATTCATCATACATGCTTGATATAATATGCTGATTCTAATAGGATTATTATTGATGGACTGCTTTGATATGAAATCCTGTGTATTGGATTATATGTGTGTTATTGAACTCTTGAAAGTATGTGATATTTCATCTCTTTACTTGGTTGCATCTCATTTTATCATGATATATTGCCTTATATTATCATTTACATTCATACACTCATGGTTATGTGATATTGATATGAGAGTGGTATGAATATGTTATGGGCCCAAGAGTTCAGAAAGGTATGAACACTTATGAGATTATGGGAACATTGAGATGATGATGATACAAATGGCCCGGATTGCATGCCACGATGGATATTGATATGCGGGGAATGGAGTTTCACTCCTGCAACATGATATTATTCAGTCAAATGAGTCTAGGGCTCTAGTCAGATTCATGTGTGAAATTCTAGCTGGCTAGGAGCAGTATATGAACTTCGCGGGTCCCTTATGGGTGTACGGATCATAAATAAACCTTGACGTATTGTATACCAGGTTGAGAAAGGTACCTTGCATATGAATTGCATTCATATCATACACACATCTATACATTAATTAAGTGTAGTTTGGTAATGTTTTATATTTGGTTATTGAAACTTGGGTGAAATCCTGATTTATTTGGATTGAATTTATTATATTGGACCGGAATGGTCGCTATGTTTGAGTTTGTCTCTGTGAATACTTGTAAATAATGATTATGCTGGTCTCCATGAACACTTGAATAAATGGTTGAGGTTGTTCAACTGATTTGGTTGTCGTGTGTCCCTTGCTTCCTTATGTATGTGTGTTTGGGGTTTAATAATTTTAAATCTAAGTATTTGATGTCAACTACTACTGTGGTAAAAAAATGTAAACTATGCCATGACTATTGTCTAGGTCCAGGGAATTATGTGCATTTGTGTGTTGTCTGGTAATTGATCGTGTGAATGGGTAATGAGTCTAGTAAGGAACCTGTGATAAGTATCACTAGTGGAAAGATAGACGTGGAATGATCTATGTGTGTCAGACCATAACTATATAGAGACTTAACTACCTATAAATGTTAAGGTTAATAAAGGAGTTAATGTATTCATGTTTAGCTTAGGTGTAACACTCTTGGAAACACTGTAAAATGATTGTTGGGATTTAAGTGTGACTCATTTATTTAATGTGATAAATTAGGTAACTGGGGTTAAGTTGAAATATGAATTGAACAAGAGAGTACTAGTCGGTGGGTACTATGATAGTAAGGTCCCTATAGATGTGAGTGGATTGATTGTACTTGACTGTGATTGGAACCTTATGTGAATAATGTGTTATGATGAATCGGAGAATTAATATGTGTACAATGTGACATATATGAGCTATTGAACTATATAGTACAGACTTGTCTGGTATCAACATGATATTTATCTCTTTTGCATATCTTCTAACATATGCTCGATGCAAGGTGAATGATAAAGTGTGTAACGTGATCATTGATTGAGGAAATTGTACCAATGCAGTTTCCGTGGAGATGGTGGACAAATTGAGCTTGCCTACCCGCAACCATCCTAAACCATATGCTCTCCAATGGCTAAACAAAGACAAAAGGATAAAGGTAATGAAATAAACTCTTGTTAGTTTTCGGATTGGAAGGTATGAATATGAGATATGGACTGACGTCCTACCTATGGATGCTTGTCATATCTTGTTGGGGCGACCATGTCAATTTGATACGAAAGCACAACATGATGGCGAAAATAATGTATATTCTTTTCAAAAGGATGACAAGAAGATCCAGTTGGCACCATTGTCACCTATTGAGGTGAAGAAAATGAAGATCCAAAATGCCAAGAAACGCATGGAAAAGTACGGGGCCCTCTTCATTAATGCATCAAAGATAGAAAAAGAATCGAAGAAGGGGAGTTCCGTAGATGCATTGGTGTGTAAGGAGAAGGAAAGTCTTATGGGAGATGCAGATGAAAATGCGGACTTGAAGGAACTCTTGATAGACGTGTTTCCGGATGATCTTGCACCTGGATTACCGCCAATAGAAGTCTATAGATACAATTCGAAAAAGGTAAAGGAGTTACTAGATGAAGGCATTGTCCAAGAGGACTTTAGTCCATGTGCGGCACCCACCTTATTGGTGCCAAAGAAAAATCATATTTGGCACATATGTATTGATAGTCGAGCGGTCAATAACATCACCGTGGAGTGCAAGTTTCATATGCTGAGATTGAAAGATCTCTTTGATGAATTGAGTGAGGCCAAGTTGTTCTCCAACATAGATTTGAGGAGTGATTACCATCAAATGAAGATCCGAGAGGGAGGTGAATGGAAGATGGTTTTCAAGGCCAAGTATGGTTTGTACAAATGGCTCGTGTTGCCATTTGGATTGTGTAATACTCCAAGATCTTTCACGAGATTCGTGTATGAGGTACTACAACCATTCATATGATACATAACATCATCCAAGAATATTCATGTGAATGCATCCAAGGTGGAAACTATCAGGAGTTGGCCCGCACCTACGAATGTAAGTGAGGTAAAAGGTTTCTATGATTTGGCTACCTGTTATCGCCGTTTAATTCAAGATGTTTGTACCCTTACTGCCCCTATTCCGAACTTTGGAGATCTACTTGAAGTTGAAAGTGATACTAGTGGAATTGGTGTTGGTACCATCCTTATTCAAGGCAAGAGATCCATTGATTTCTCTAGTGGAAAATTGGGTGGTGCATGACTCGATTATTACACTTATGGCAAGGACTTTGATATGGTGAGATCCTTGGTTCATTTGGAACATTGTTTGAAGCCGAAACCTCTTGTCTTGTATTCAGATCCTTATCTGGATAGTTTTGGGGAAAATGTCTACAAGATAGAACTTCTGAACGAATACAAGAGTATTAGTTCAATGTTTCATGTTGGAAACTTTTCACCCAACATAGATGGCGAGAATTTGAGGACAAATTCTTTCAAATAATGGGAGATTGATGAAAGAACGGCCACCAACTTAAGCTTCCAAAATGAACCGCGAGGTGAATTGCTAGGAGTTCCAAAAAGTGCCAACTATCCTATAGTGATATGCATAATATGGAATGGAATATGGAGTGGAGTTGAAGATTGGATGTGAAGATCCAAGAAGGAACATATTTATTTTCGGCTTTTATGTAGGTCTTGGCCGAGACCACTTCCTTTTATCTTATTTTAATTCCTAGCTTAATTACTAGCTCTTCTTAGGACATAATTAGTATACCATGTAATAACTACTAGCTCTCCTTAGGACATAATTAATATGTCGTGTAATAGAGTAAGGTGACAAGGCCAAGAACCATCTAGAAGAAGAAGATTCCAATTAGATTATTCATGAACTAACTAGTTCATGCACTTATCTACATGGATGACACAAAAGGTTGGCCTAGAGAACATGAAGGGTTGGCCGAGCATTTTCCCTTTTCATTCGGCCAAGATACATGCTAAGAGGAGAATCTTCCAACGTTTCCCAAGGAGATTATTCGTGAACTAACTAGTTCATGCACTTATCTACATTGGTGACACAAAAGGGTGGCCTAGAGTACATGAAGAGTTGGTAGATCCCTTCCCCAATTCGGCTAAACCACTTTCCTTTCCCATTGATTGAATGGTTCTTGTATTGTGTCTATTTAGTTGTCTTCTAGAAAGGTCTAAGCACTAGTATAAATATGACATGTAGTTGATGTAAATAGACATTGAAGATTTATGAAATATATTTGAGTTTTACTCAACTTTGCTAAGTTATTCAGCTTTTGTGTTGGTTAATTTAGTTGGTCCTTTTGTTGGCCATCAGTCATTTTGTGATCCGAACCTAGATCCTTTTATGGGTCAACCCCTCGATGTAAGTTTAGTTAGAACTTTTGTGATCTAACTACACGTAAGACAAGGTTATATCCGGCCTTTCGGCCTACCTCACTTGGTTTGCACCCGAGCTTTTCCTTAGCGATCTCATGTCCAATCCTTGTCCCAATTCGGCCAACCTCACTTGGTTTACACTCGATCTTGTCCATAGCAACCTCGTGTATCCTTGTCCAAATTACTTCATCCTTTTCACTACCATCAACTATAATATTTCCCCAACCCACACACAAGAGGTTATTAACCGAAACACCCCAAAACCACTTGAACACCCCAAAACCACCCGAACACCCCAACCATTTTCCTTGCCGTTCAGTCGAGTCCCTAAACCATCAATCTACTAGCCCCATCAGTTTCTGCCACCTTACCATTGCCAAACCACCACACACCAACCACTAACATAACCCTCAACGTGTCTAGAACATCCCCACAAAATGCCTTAACCCATTTCCACCCCAAACTACCCGTGCAACCCCTACAACACCCAAATGGTACGCAAAACCTGAGAACATCCATTTGAGTCCATTTTCGTTTCAACCCATTTCCACCCAAACTCCGACCAACCTATGTCACGACCCGACCCGACGGGCCGCGACTAACCGCCCTAATAACGTCATTATCCTGACCTGTCACACATAATCCAACTAACACCTAATGAGTCTGAAATCCGACAGCATAACGCTGCAATAACAACGTATGCCAGGGTAGGCAAGCCGCCAAGGCCGTCTTTACCCCCGAATGTACCTGCCTCCTGAGGAGTCACAACTAGCTAACACAATACAACAGGCAAGCCGACAAGGCTGCCATTAGATAATATCACATATACACGAGGACACCCCAACACAGAGTACAATAGCATGACTGACCAAAACAGAGTTATAACCCTTACATAAGTACAACCCACAACTGTCTATAGACCTCTATAAGAAGGAAAACGACATATGACGGGACAGGGCCCTGTTGTGCCCCTAAAAATACATAAATCAAAATAATAGGGTTCCATACAAAAATGGTAAAGCTCTGGATCAAAGGAGCTTTCCAAACAGCTGCGCAGGAACCTAAATCGGAGGGTCACCAAACTGAGCACCTGTACCTGCGGGCATGAACGCAGCCCCCCGAGGAAAGGGGGTCAGTACGAAATAATGTACTGAGTATGTAAACATGAAATACTGCAAATGAGATCATAAGTAGCCAATGGATAGCGAGAGGTCAGTATAAAAATCAGGATCTAAATCCAACTATGCCATAAACAATAAAAATCAGTTGTGCTTTATAAAAATGAGAGTCAAGTTAAGGAAACATGAATGCATGTCCATATACATATATATATACCTGTAACGTAATCCAGCCCACTAATGCGGGACTCGGTGGAATCATATCATCACCCGACCCATATTGGGACTCGGTGAAGTCATATCATAACCCGGCCTATTCTAGGACTCGGTAAAGTCATATCATAACCCGGCCCATTCTGGGACTCGGTAAAGTTATATCATAACCCGGCCCATTCTGGGACTCGGTGAAAAATGCAAGGTTGTGCACGAACATAACCCAGCCCGGGACTCGGTGAAGTGAAGTAATAACACTTAGCACGAGTAGATTTCATCTGTAACCATATGCAATCAAAATTTTCATTTGACTCCCGATAAAATCATTATAATAATGTCATAATAAACTCTTTAATGAAAAATCATAGGCACTTCTCATAACTAACATCTTTAGGAATTAAACTGTATAAGAATCATGTACGTCCGCCGTACCTTCATTAAATAAAAATCATGCCAAAGAAAGAAGGAATAGTTCACATACCTCTTAGACGAACTAATCAACTCAATATTAGAGTACGTCTCGTTTTAGAACTTCAACCTATAATAATGGTAATACGTTCGTCAATTCTATGATCATTGGCATACTTTATATCAAATAACGACTTCCTATTCTATAAAAAATCGGGCAACACATCCCTTGCTTATACATTTTTCTACAACTTCCAAACGAGGCTAACAACATCAATAACCAAGCACCAATTAAGGGCACAACTAAAACAACAACAAATGGGATTTACAAACCCACTTCTCATGTAAATTTAGCCTCTTAATCCACATTAAAACAGCCCACAAAAATAGTCCATGTTCCAACAACAACGAGGGTAGAATGTGAAGCCTTTGTACACCTTTCTACACCCTTATTCCTTTAGGACTTACATTAGCAATTATCACACTTAAACATGCATAATGGTAACTAAATTTTCTGCATTATAACACCACAAAACAGTCACTAAAACAGTCCATATCCATCTCAACATGTCCAATGATTTCATACAAGTTCTTGGCCACAACATGTCATAATTCCATAACTCTTCTCTTAACTCCTAAAATCCAATTCCATATTTCAATACTTCCATATAACTAATTTAAAATTTAATATCAATGTTTCCTTTCAATTTCATCATGCAATTAGTGATAATAATACAACAATAACCAACGAATCCAACAATCACCAAAATCTATCCCAAATTGGCAACTAGCCCAAAATTGTCACATGCATTGCTTAAATTTCAAATTTTCCTTAACACAAATTCATATCCTTAATTCTAACAAAATGCATTCCAATTAAATTATAGAAAAAAGAATTTTATACCTCAAATTTCGTCCAAAACAGTCCACAATTTTCTGCCCACTGCTTGTCCGAAAATCCCCACTGTTTTTGTATTTCTATCCCTTTTTTGTTCACTTTTTCAACTCCAATTGACATGCAAGTGTTCTACAATGTTAAGCCATCATCCCTACACGTTTTTCTTCTAAAATTTCATCCCAAAATCTAGAATTTTCTGGGCATAATCTCGGCCAGCAGTGGTTGTTTTTGCCATTTTTTTTGGTGTTGTTTTGGCTTCCAATTTTGTGAATAATGTAGTCCAAGAAGAGGAGATAAAAATCTTAAATTGGGTATGGAGTTGGGGGGTTCTCGGCTGGGATATGGGGGATGAGAGGAGAGGAGAGTTTGTTTTAGGTTTTGAATGAAGAAGATGAAAGAATGTAGGTTAATTAAAAAAAATTGGATTTTTAATATTACACTTTGGCCCCCAAGTTCTTCAATTAATAAATCTTAAACCCACCTCTTTTAATCCCCGAGAATTTCATAAAGCCTCGTATCCTCAATGTCATAATTTTATAATACAATACTATTCCATAACTCCATTGGAATACATTCAACTACTAGGATTAATTCTCGTCGTCACATGTATAGCACTAAAGAAAAACTATTCCGGGATAACATTCGTTTATAAACTAATTTCCCGTATTAACATATGTAAGTGCTCCTTATATTCAATGTCCGAATGTTACTTCCTTAATGAAGTTCTTAATTATCGTCTTAATCTTACGAGGTGTAACATTCTTCCCTCCTCAGAAACATTCATCCTCGAATGTTCATAATAAGTCTTATGCTAGTAAAATTTCGGCAGAGTCTCCTTTATAACTATGTCTATCCACCTATATTCAACAAACCAACAGGTACCACACAGGGCCACAATATATCACTCATATACAATTCCCAATTACCAGAATCAAATAAGGAGTTAAATTACATTACCTGGAGTCATAGGGAACAAGTAAGGATATTTCTTCCTCATTTCATCTTCTGCCACCCAAGTCATTTCCTCCCTATTGTTGTTTCGCCACAATACCTTGACGGAACACACATCCTTCGTCCGTAATCTCCTAACCTGGCGATCAAGTATGGCTATGGGACTTTCCTCATAAGACAACTCTTCTATCACCTGAACATCATCTACTGGGAAGACTCTAGAAGGATCACAAATACACTTACGCAGCATAGTTACAAGGAAGACTGGATGTACCGCCTCCAATTCAGAGGGTAGATCCAACTCATAGGCAACCTTGCCTATCCTACGAATGACCTGGTAAGGCCCGATGTACCTTGGGCTAAGCTTTCCTTTCTTTCCAAACCTCATCACACCCTTCATGGGTGACACCTTTAGGAACACCCAATCATCAACCTGAAACTCTAAGTGTCGACGTCGATTATCAGCGTATGACTTCTGTTGACTCTGTGCTGCTAATAATCTCTCCTGAATGAGCTTAACCTTATCGATAGCTAGCGGAACCATGTCTGGGCCGATCAACTTAGTCTCACCTACATCAAACCAACCAATAGATGACCTGCACTTCCTCCCGTATAAGGCCTCGTACGGTGCCATCTGGATGTAGAATGGTAGCTGTTGTTATAGGCAAACTCAATGAGTGTTAAATGATCATCCCAACTACCTCTGAAGTTAATAATACAGGCCCTCAGCATATCCTCTAATGACTGGATAGTACGCTCTGCCTGCCCATCCGTCTGAGGATGAAATGTTATGCTGAGACTCACTTGTGTCCCCAATCCCTTCTGGAATGATCTCCAAAAGTTAGCTGTAAACTGAGCTCCTCGGTCTGATATAATAGATGTGGGAACCCCGTGCAGTCTCACTATTTCCCTGATGTATAGCCTAGCATGGTCCTCAGCTGAGTAAGTAGTCCTCACTGGAAGAAAATGGGCTAATTTCGTCAGCCTATCCACGATAACCCATATGGAATCACACTTCCGCTGAGTGCGAGGTAAGCCTGTAATGAAGTCCATATTGATCACTTCCCACTTCCAAGTCAGGATCTCAATCTCCTGTAATAATCCACCAGGCTTCTGATGGTCAACCTTAACCTGCTGACAATTCGAGCACTGAGCAACAAATTCTGCTTTGTCTCTTTTCATTCCATCCCACCAATACAAGCATTTAAGGTCATGTTACATCTTCCTCGACCCTGGATGAATGGAATAATGGGCATTGTGTGCCTCTTCCATAACCTGCTGTCGTAGCCCTGCAAAATCAGGTACACATAACCTGCCCTCATACCTCAGCACATCATCAGGTGTAACCTCAAATATAGTTTTTCCCTTTCGGAGAGTTGCATCTCTATACTGGGCCAGAACAGGATCCTCATACTGGCGTTTCTATACCTCTTCCATGATAGAGGACTCAGCAATATCCCGAATAAGAACCCCGCTATCTCCCGAATCCTCCAACCGGACTCCAAGACTAGCTAGCTTGTGTATCTCATGAACCATCTCCCTTCTGTCTGACTGCACATCCGTCAAGCTACCCATGGATCTACGGCTAAGAGCATCTGCCACAACATTGGCTTTCCCCGGGTGGTACAAGATATCAACATCATAGTCCTTTAGCAACTCTAACCACCACCTTTGTCGTAGGTTCAACTCGTTCTGCTTAAAGATATATTGGAGACTCTTGTGATCCATATAAATATCAACATGAATCCCATACAAATAATGTCTCCAAATCTTCAGGGCATGAATCACCGCTGCTAGCTCCAAATCATGAGTGGGATAATTTTTTTCATGCTTTCTGAGCTGTCGGGAGGCATAAGCTATAACTTTGCCATGCTGCATCAACACACAACCTAGCCCAATATCTGAAGCATCAAAATAGATGACATAACTATCCGGTCCCTCGGGAAGAGTCAGAACTGGAGCCGTAATCAACTTATCATTCAACAACTGGAAACTGTGCTCACAAGCATTCGTCCACTGAAACTTAGCTGCCTTCTGGGTTAGCCTAGTCAAAGGCACTGAGATCGAGGCAAACTTCTCCACAAACCTTTTGTAATACCCTGATAGCCCAGAAAACTGTGTACCTCAGTAGGTGTCGTAGGTCTGGGCCAAGTCTTCACCGCCTCAATCTTCTGTGTATCCACCCGAATACCATCAGCCCCGATAATATGCCCCAAGAATGCCACCGAAGTCAACCAGAACTCACACTTGGAAAACTTGGCATACAACTGCTGGTGCTGGAGGACCCTAAGTACCGTCCTCAAATGGTCTGCATGCTCCTGCTCTGAATGGGAATAAACCAGGATATCATCAATGAATACAATGACGAACATGTCTAAGAATGGCATGAATACCCGATTCATCAAATCCATAAACACTGCTGGAGCATTGGTCAGTCCAAAATACATCACCCTAAACTCATAATGTCCATATCGGGTTCTGAATGCTGTCTTTGGAATATCTGCCTCCCTTACCCGCACCTGATGATAACCTGACCGCAAGTCTATCTTCGAGAAGAACTTAGCACCCTGCAACTGGTCAAATAAATCATCAATCCTGGGAAGGGGGTATCTGTTCTTGATGGTTACCTTGTTCAGCTGCCTTTAATCAATACACATCCACAACGATCCATCTTTCTTCCTCACAAATAACACTGGTGCTCCCCATGGAGATGTACTTGGCCTAATAAAGCCTTTCTCTAACAAGTCTCTCAGCTGCTCCTTCAACTCCTTCAGCTCTGCAGGTGTCATTCTATAAGGAGGAATGGATATAGGTTGGGTACCTGGCAATACATCTACATTGAAATCTATCTCCCGCTCTGGAGAGAGACTTGGAAGATCATCTGGGAATACATCTGGAAACTCACTAACTACCAGAACTGACTGAAGAGCCGGTACCTCCGCTTCTGTATCATGCACCCGAACCAAATGATAGATACAACATTTTCTGACCATCTTCCTTGCCTTGAGGTATGAAATAAACTTACCCCTTGGCGATGCTGCATTCCCTTTCCATTCTATAACTGGCTCGTCTGGAAACTGAAATCGAACCAACTTCTTCCTACAATCAACGTAGGCAAAACAAGAAGCCAACCAATCCATACCCATAATGACATCAAAGTCGGTCATGTCCAACTCTATCAAATCTGCTAAGGTATGACGGCTATATATCACCACCGAACAATTTTTATACACACGCTCGTCTATAACCGAATCTCCTACCGGTGTAGCTACCTCAAATGGTTCTATCGGCTCAGGTTCTATCTCTATTCTATTAGCAACAAGAGGGGATATGTAGGACAAGGTGGAACCTGGATCTATCAAAGCATATACATCACAAAAAAAGACCGATAGTATACCTGTAACAATATCTGGTGACGCCTCCTGATCACGTCTACTGGCCAAAGCATATATGCAGTTCGAAGGACCACTACCACAGCCTGCTGGCATCTGAATACCCCACCTGGTGGGGCGCATAGCTCTAGATGACGACGAACCAGCACCCGACCCCATAGGCCGAGCCATCCCACCTGAACCACCCATGTTGGGACACTCTCTCATCATATGGCCCTGACAGCCGCAAGAGAAGCAAGCACCTGTGGTCGAACGACATTCCCCAATATAAAACTTACCACACTGAGAGCACCGAGGATAAGGTGGCCTCAACTGACTAGAGCCCCTATTCCTATGAGAACCCGAAGTCCTGGAGCTCTGTTCGGCTCCTAAATACCCGTGGCGGTCGAACCTCCTGCCCGTAGACTGTAGAGGAGCACTCTGTGCTGGCTGAGATGAATATCTGACCTGCTACTGGAACTGTCTGCCTCGAGACTCATCGAAATAAACTGCCGACCTAGCCCTCTTATGCTGGTCCCTGTCATGACCTCTGTCTGGCTGTCGCCCTCTATGTCGGTCCTCAACCCCCTGTGTGTATTCCTGGATATGAGCAATATCCATACCCGGCTGAAGAGCCACCGCCATACAACCATCGATCAGATAATGGTCCAGCCCCATCACAAAGCGATGCACCCTGTCTGCCATAGCTGCTACAATAGTGGATGCGTATCTGGCCAATGAATCAAACTCCAGGCTATACTCACAAATGGTCCTGCCACTTTGCCTCAACTGTAAGAATCTGTCCACTCTAGCTCTCCTCATCTCTGGAGGCAAGAAGTGACCAAGGAAGGCCTCTGTAAACTCCTCCCATGTAGCTGGAGAAACATCATCTCCCCTGGACAACTCCTAAGACTCATACCAGTTTGTAGCTATATCCCGCATCCTATACGAAGCCAACTCCAAAGACTCAGTCTCTGAAGCCTTGATTACCCTCAAGGTACATTGCATCTGTCGGATAAACTCCTGCGGGTCATCCTCGGGCCTTGACTCGAAAAACTCTGGTGGACTACAACTCAATAAATCACGGGCCCTCAAACTATCTGCTCTGGGGCCAACTCCTGGTCCCTGTCTATAAGTCTGCCCTGCCACTAACCTAGTCAGCAGCTGCACCGCATTTCTCATGGCTCTGTCCTCTGCCCCCGGCTGAGGAGCTGGAGGCTCAGGTGCTGGGGCCTTAGAAACTAGTGATGTTGTCCTCTGAACTGGAGCCTCTGGTGGTGGCAACGAAGCAGAGCTCGCCGATTGGGGCACAATCTCCGGCATAGACTGAGTATGGGACCTGGTAACTCTCTAAATCCGACTAGTATCTCCCGATGTAGACTTGCCCTTCTGGGCTGCTATCGCCTTCTTCTGAGGCATAGCTGTAAATATAGTAAGTCGTCAGAAAGGGATTATCGTAATAACATAGCTCTATTGTACGATCTAAGAGATGAAAGAATAGAAACCAATCCTAAATGCCCTGCAACCTCCTGCGTATAAGTATGGTGCACAACATACCCATACGCAAGACTCTACTAGACACGGTCTGTAGACATTCCGAGGACTAACTGCTCTGATACCACTTTTGTCATGACCCGACCCGACGGGCCGCGACTAATCGCCCTAATGACGTCATTATCTTGACCTGTCACACATAATCCAACTAACACCTAATGAGTCTGAAATCCGGCAGCATAACGCTGCAATAACAACATATGCCAGGGTAGGCAAGCCGACAAGGCTGCCTTTACCCCCGAATGTACCTGCCTCCTGAGGAGTCACAACTAGCCAACACAGTACAACAGACAAGCCGACAAGGCTGCCACTAGATAATATCACATATACACGGGGACACCCCAACACAGAGTACAATAGCATGACTGACCAAAACAGAGTTATAACCCCTACATAAGTACAACCCACAAATGTCTACAGACCTCTATAAGAAGGACAACGACATATGACGGGACAGGGCCCCGTCGTGCCCCTAAATATACATAAATCAAAATGATAGGGTTCCGTACAAAAATGGTAAAGCTCTAGATCAAATGAGCTTTCCAAACAGATGCGCAGGAACCTAAACCAGAGGGTCACCAAACTGAGCACCTGTACCTGCGAGCATGAACGCAGCCCCCCGAAGAAAGGGGGTCAGTACGAAATAATGTACTGAGTATGTAAACATGAAATACTGTAAATGAGATCATAAGTAGCCAATGGATAGCAAGAGGTCAATATAAAAATCAGGATCTAAATCTAACTGTGCCATGAATAATAAAAATCAGTTGTGCCTTATAAAAATGAGAGTCAAGTCAAGAAAACATGAATGCCTGTCCATATACATATATATATATATACCTGTAACGTAATCCGGCCTACTAATGCAGGACTCGGTGGAATCATATCATAACCCGGCCCATATTGGGACTCGGTGAAGTCATATCATAACCCGGCCCATTCTGGGACTCGATAAAGTCATATCATAACCTGGCCCATTCTGGGACTCGGTAAAGTCATATCGTAACCCGGCCCATTCTGGGACTCGGTGAAAAATGCAAGGCTGTGCATGAACATAACCCGGCCCGGGACTCGGTGAAGTGAAGTAATAACACTTAGCACGAGTAGATTTCATCTGTAACCATATGCAATCAAAATTTTCATTTGACTCCCGATAAAATCATTATAATAATGTCATAATAAACTCTTTAATGAAAAATCATAGGCACTTCTCATAACTAATATATTTAGGAATTAAACTGTATAAGAATCATCATGTACGTCCGTCGTACCTTCATTAAATAAAAATCATGCCAAAGAAAGAAGGAATAGTTCACATACCTCTTAGACGAACTAATCAACTCAATATTAGAGTACGTCTCGTTTTAGAACTTCAACCTATAATAATGGTAATACGTTCGTCAATTCTATGATCATTGGTATACTTTATGTCGAATAACGACTTCCTATTCTATAAAAGATCGGGCAGCACTTCCCTTGCTTATACATGTTTCCACAACTTCCAAACGAGGCTAACAACATCAATAACCAAGCACCAATTAAGGGAACAACCAAAACAACAACAAAGGGGATTTACAAACCCACTTCTCATGTAAATTTAGCCTCTTAATCCACATTAAAACAGCCCACAAAAACAGTCCATGTTCCAACAACAACGAGGGTAGAATGTGAAGCCTTTGTATACCTTTCTACACCCTTATTCCTTTAGGACTTACATTAGCAATTATCACACTTAAACATGCATAATGGTAACTAAATTTTCAGCATTATAACACCACAAAACAGTCCCTAAAACAGTCCATATCCATCTCAACATGTCCAACGATTTCATGCAAGTTCTTGGCCACAACATGTCATAATTCCATAACTCTTCTCTTAACTCCTAAAATCCAATTCCATATTTCAATACTTCCATATAACTAATTTAAACTTTAATATAAATGTTTCCTTTCAATTTCATCATGCAATTAGTGATAATAATACAACAATAACCAACGAATCCAACAATCACAAAAATCTGTCCCAAATTGGCAACTAGCCCAAAATTGTCACATGCATTGCTTAAATTCCAAATTTTCCTTAACACAAATTCATATCCTTAATTCTAACAAAATGCATTCCAATTAAATTATAGAAATAAGAATTTTATACCTCAAATTTCATCCAAAACAGTCCACAATTTTCTGCCCACTGTTTTCGTATTTCTATCCCTTTTTTGTTCACTTCTTCAACTCCAATTGACATGCAAGTGTTCTACAATGTTAAGCCATCATCCCTACACATTTTTCTTCTAAAATTTCATCCCAAAATCTAGAATTTTTTGGGCATAATCTCGGCCAGCAGTGGCTGTTTTGCCACTGTTTTTGCCATTGTTTTTTGTGTTATTTTGTCTTCCAATTTTGTGAATAATGTAGTCCAAGAAGAGGAGATAAAAATCTTAAATTGGGTATGGGGTTGGGGGGTTCTCGGCTGGGGTATGGGGGAGGAGAGGAGAGGAGAGTTTGTTTTAGGTTTTGAATGAAGAAGATGAAAGAATGTAGGTTAATTAAAAAAATTTGGATTTTTAATATTACACTTTGGCCCCCAAGTTCTTCAATTAATAAATCTTAAACCCACCTCTTTTAATCCCCGAGAATTTCATAAAGCCTCGTATCCTCAATGTCATAATTTTATAATATAATACTATTCCATAACTCCATTGGAATACATTCAACTACTAGGATTAATTCTCGTCGTCACATGTATAGCACTAAAGAAAAACTATTCCGGGATAACATCCGTTTATACACTAATTTCCCGTATTAACATATGTAAGTGCTCCTTATATTCAATGTCCGAATGTTACTTCCTTAATGAAGTTCTTAATTATCGTCTTAATCTTACGAGGTGTAACAACCTACCATCACGAAACCCTCCTTATATACATCATGGTTCTTCATGGGTGAGCATTATTTAAGGACTATCGATTATGGTGTTGGTCAATGGGGTTATTTACAGTAACCGATTGATGACGGTTTGACTAATACTAGTGGTGAAGAGCTTTTCATATATCGATGATATGGTTAGTGGACTTATAAACCAATATAGAAGATGGATTATTTTGGTTAGGGATTTTTGGCAAGGGTACTTTGACGAAACGATATGAGAATGTTAGTAGGTTTGAGAAGTGATCGGTCATTAGTGGTGGTTTATGATTTGAATGAAAGGTGTGAATTGAGACTTTAAGATAATTTGGAACATGTAAGGTATCTCTTCAAGAAAGGGGAGGATTTGGATTCAAAGCAACGAGAATTCTTAGGTTAGGTGTGTATTATGGTGGCTTTAGTTTCACACCTTTCAAATCGGGTGAAATTGCTAGTATGCTCGGAGGAGTAGGTCTATGGTAATTAACTAAGTGTTATGATGAATGTTCCATGGGGTTTGCGATTGGCGACCGGTGGTAGACTGTGTTGGAGCGTTGTTGATTAATAGCATGGGTGAGTATATTAGGTGGTAAAGACTTGGAGGTAATTGCACAAGGTAAGGTGAATAGATCATATAGTAGATGCGTTAGGATTTGGTAAGGTGCGAGGATTGTGGGATTTGATTCCTTCTTGATTAATAAAGGATAGTGAGGTCTTACTATTAGAGACTCGATGGGTGGAGGTGTACTAAATGAGGCCGCATGATTTGCATCAAAATGTTTGAAGTTGTTGGTGGGTTAAGAGAAAGTACAAAGAGGATTTGATGTATTTAGAGTTCACGGGGTCCTATCATACTTACGTATCAGCTGGAAGTTGAGAAACATGAAGGTGCAATCAAAGGTACAGATCCTCGATACTGAGTTGATGACTTGGATGGAATCTAGCTTTTGGTGTCATGGGTGATGGCACATGATTGATTACTTATGAGAAAAGGGATGGAATAGGTCACCACATGCTTATGGAAAGCCTATCAGTTATGTATGGAATCAGTTTGGATGACTATTAATGATTTAGTCAACATTTTATTTTGAGTAAGATTTGTTCATTTAGGGCTGGGTGGCTCGTGTTTATATTGCCTGAAGGATTTATAGTATTCTAGTAAACCACCGACAGAGGTTCGATGGATTGGAATTCAGAATTGAGGTATGACAGTGTTACTGATTCTCATTGAAGTTTGCAAGTAGGATTCATGATATTTTTTGGATGGTAATGATTCAGACAATTCTAATGGTTTACACAGGTACTTGGCGATGTAGAGGTACAAATGTTTATGGGAAGTCTGTAGTGTGATCAGTTGATTTTCTACGGATCTGGCATGACAAGGTAATCAGTAGATATGCTTATAGTATGGTGATTGGGAGATTTGAGAAAATTTGTCTTGTGACGTATGTTTATGTATTTCTAAGGGATTTTGGTGCAATGACAGCATTGATAGCTTGAGAAGAAAGGCTAGTGAAATCAAACTATGTTATCAATACAAGTTGGACTATGGTTGTGGCTATAACTAAAGTATGATGGTGGTTGTCATGATAGTTGTGAATTCAATCAGATGCGTAAAGAGGTATGGTTGTGATCAAATTAGGGAATTCGAGCAAATTTAGTTCGTACATTCGATAATCAACTGTGGAAGAAATTTCGGTTACGAAGGATTATGAAATTTGAGGTGTTGAGGTAAGTTATAGTAGTTTTGATTGACTAAGTGAATAGGCAGTGCTATCGATCTATTTCCTGCTTTTTTGAGCTCTCATGAGGTTATGATGAGGATTTCTTGGTTGCTCGTTCATTTTCGTATTCTCTTTCTCTCTATTTTAGGGCGAACATTTGTTTAAGTGGTATATGATATAAAGACCCATTTGGTCATTTAGATATTTTACCCTTTTACCCCTGTTGACCCTTCTCTAGCATCGTTACAGTGTATTTGACTTACGAAGATGGGTGGAGTGATTCCTGAGACTTTCAGAGGAGTTTTGGATAAGGAAAAGGATATTTTGAAAAATTTTATGTTAAGAAATGAAGAAGTTTGACCAATGTCAACATCAGCAGAAAATGCATCTTTTTTGAAGTTTTGTCAATTTTATTAGCTCCAGAACGTGATTTATGATTTAGTCGAGTCATTGGTTCAATTATCATGAGGTTCAGATGTGATTAAGGTAGTTGGTTGAGTAATTAGATTTTGAGATGATTTGGAGTTGACCATGGTCAACATCAGGTCAAGATGGATCTGTTTGGGTGTTTTGAGAGTTTGAGCACCTTCGTATGATCATTTGTGATTTGTAGGATCTTTCGGAATTGGATTTGGATTTTGTTTGGTCTGGTTTAAGTGTTTGAGTCGTTGTCATATGTTTCTTACCTTCAACACTTCAATGTACCATTATATTCATTTGATGTTAGAATTGAGTTTTGATTGTTGGAATAGACGTGTATCAAAATATTTGATCTGTAGTAACTTGAATCGTCGAATTTCGACACCGTATGAGGGAGTTATGCCCATTTTTGTTTCGAAACAAATTGCTGGTTTCTGGTGTCTGTTGGAATGGATCCACTGAGGCGGAAATTGGTCCACCGGAGCAGAATCGATTGTGTATTAAAAAATCAGACTGCGTCCATTTAGTATGTTGCACATGACTTGAGTTCTAGAGCTCTGTTTGATGTGCTTTTCATGGAATTGTTCTCGTCTCAACTAGGGGGTAAGTATCAAACCTTTATTTTAACATTTATTTATTATTATTATTATTTCTGTTGGTTATCGATTTTATCCGTGTTTGGTTGTGGAAAATTGGGGGTTTTGAACCCTAAGTTGAAATTTGAGTTTTTTTCAATTAATTATGGTTGGATTTGAGTAAAATTGGAGGTTTCAAACACAAAGAGGGTTTTGACAAAGTCATAAAATTGGAGGCTCAATTGGGGTTAGAATTCCATGAAACTTTGGATTATGACTATTTAGATTATGGGTAACGTGTTTCTAACTTAAATTTCTGATTTTTCCCTTTTGGACCTGAGGTCACTTTTTGGATTTCAGACTAAAATATAGCAATATGGGTGTTGTTAGATTCCTATGAACCTATAGAACACTATTGTGATAATACTTAATTCATTTACTTAATAAAATTACCAATTTGACCCTTGGGGTCCGGATGAGGTTTTATATTTACTTTTGACCCTGAGTTTCTTACAAGACATGTTTGGTATCATTAGAATCATGTGTAATGTAGAACTGGTCCTTATGTGTTGATTGAATGTGTGTCGTAAAATACGAAATTCATGCACTTGTTTGAACTACGACCATCGGTTTTCATTCAGGAGGACTTGTGGATTTGGAGTTTGTGGCTCTTGCTCAGCTTTGAGGTAGGCTACGATTTACTTTTACGAGACTCCGATAGAAGTATGAAGTAGTTATAAATGTTGAAGGGTATTGGGTGTGTTTGGGGGTCCCACTCAAATGGTTGTGATGAATATTTGAGTGGGTACTAGTGTTGAACTGTGATGATAGGTAATTTGGGGGATCAATCTTATGTTGATTCCGACTGCTATTATTTGGACTTGTCCCAATTATGTGTGCTCATCGCCATATTTGATATTGTTGTGTTTATTCATCACACATGATTGATATGATACGCTGATTGTACTAGGATTATTGTTAATGGAGTGCTTTGATATGAAATCTTGTGTATTGGATTATATGTGTGTTATTAAACTCTTGAAAGCATGTGATATTTCATCTCTTTACTTGGTTACATCTCATTATATCATGAGAGTGGTATAAATATGTTGTGGGCTCAAGAGGCCCGAAAGGTAAGAACACTTATGAGATTGTGGGAACATTAAGATGATGATAATACAGATGACTCGGGTTGTATGTCACAATGGATATTGATATGCGGGAAACAGAGTTACACGCCTCCAACATGATATTATTCAGAAAAATATGTCTAGTACTCTAGCCAGATTAATATGTGGAATTCTGGATGGCTAGGATAGGTATATAGACTTTGTGGGTCCCCTATGAGTGTACGGATTATAAATAAACTTTGACGTACTGTATACCAGGTTGAGAAAGGTACCTTTCATATGTATTGCATTCATACCTTACATACATCTATAGATTTATTAATTATAGTTTGGTAATGTGATATGGTTGGTTATTGGAACTTGGGTAAAATCATGATTTACTTGGATTGAATTGATTATATTGGACCGAAATGATTGCTATGATTGAGCTTGTCTCTTTGAATACTTGCAAATAATGATTATGCTAGTCTCTATGAACACTTGGATAAATGGTTGAGGTTGCTGAATTGATTTTCTTGCCATGTGTGGCTTTCTTCCTCGTGTATGGGTGTTTGGGATTTAATAATTTTAAGTCTAAGTATTTGATGTCAACTACTACTGTGTGGCTTTCTAAGTATACCATGACAATTGTCTAGGTCCATGGAATTATGTGCATTTGTCTGTTGTCTGGTAATTGATCGTGTGACTGCATAACAAATCTAATAAGGGACCTATGATATGTATCACTAATGAAAAGGTAGATATGGAACAATCTATGTGTGTCAGACCGTAACTGTATATAGATCTAACTAAGTGTAAATGCTAAGGTTAATAATGGACTTAACATCACTATGTTTAACTTAGGTGTAACACTCTTGGAAGCATTCTAAAATGATTGTTGTGATGTAAGTGTGACTCGTTTATTTAATATGATATGTTGGGTAAGTGGGGTTAAGCTGGAATATGACTTGAACATGTAAGTGGATAACTGATGCATTCATGAGGTAAACTTCTTTTCTTAGCTTCCAAATCAGTCCGACTGGTCATGGATACATGGTTGGTTGTACTTGCTATAATGTTAACCTTATCCCAACGTTATAGGACTTTGTGTATTAAGACCCTTTGAAATGCTTAAGCCATCACCTGTATCATCCACTTAGCTTCGTTTATCTAAAGGTGTGTTGGAATCTCTTAAGGTTTGTAGTGTCGCAACACAAACACTTTATAAGTAATTCCATCTCATCCAAAGTGCGCGTACCACTGTGGTTAACTCTAATCATGGTTCAAAACACTCTTTTCTACTTTGTCATTACTAATGATCATAAACGATTCCTCTTTTTACTTCTTTTTGACACTTCCTCATTCATTTGCTTACTTATCATATTCTCATTCATTCTGGAATGTTCTGGTATATACATAGACTGAAACATTGCTCCCAATTCTAATCCTTCGTGTTAATATCCTAAAGATGATGAGTCATTAACTTATTCCTTATTGGGTACATATGAGATTCTGAAGAATTTGACGTTACATGGTGTTTTGCTACTATATCCAAACCTGGTCGTTATACTTACATCAGAACTCATTCACTTGCCTCATGGTTATGATTTTTGTCAATGGCACTTTGGGAAAAGGTTTACCCTTGATCTTGTTAATCTGTAAATCCATTACTTTATCTATCTCATAGAACCTTTAGTTAGTTCCAAAAAATGATAGTAGACATCTTTATTTGGTTGACATCTCATCTTCATTATAATGTCATTATCTTTTGACACATCTCTTTAATGCCTACCTTGTATCCTTAGGCATCATTGGCCCCCTTTTCAATCCTTTATATGCTTGTATCGAGCTTTAGTTACCATCACTTTCTATTACGTACTTTCAGAGAGATATGACTGCATATGTTAAGGAACCGATACATTGCACGTTTAGCTCCAATTCATGGTGTTAAATGATCCAATGACTCGTCCAAGTTTCCTTGTCTAATGATAATTAGGTCTTCCATCATTCAATTTTTTCTATCATCCGACTTTTACATTTCCATTTCGAGTTATCTTAGGGGGGTCTCTTGTCTTTAATGTACTTATCATACTAACTTCTAGAACATCGAAGGTCTAGCATCTCTACCTAAAGAGTCCTTACTGTCCCTTCTCTACCATTAGTCCTTACATTGTTCCAGTGTAATCACACCTCTGTGAAACTTGCACAACTACAATCTAATTCACTCTTATCCCTCTTTGAGATAATCCTTCTACTTGTTTGTCATTAAGTATACCTATTTCTACCTCAATACTTCATCATGTCATTCCATTCACACTTATTAATTATTTTCATGTTTCTTACAACTATTCTTTGATTGTTCCATAGTTCTCCTTGTTACTTGTCCCTAACAAGCTATTCTTATCTAGAGGTTATTTAGTATTATAACATGTTGCATAATGAATCCCAAGATCTTACCAGTCTAATACCTATATCATGCTTTAGCTTACTAACATTGATACATGTAGCTCAATGATAAGTGGTGTGGCTCCTTTACAAACAGACGAAAGGCTTATGTCGCATCTTCTACTATTGTGAAAAATCCAATACTTATTTGAATTGGGGACACTATTCTGGGTACGTCAGTTTACATAATCTTCTTAAAGGTATCAATGATCAATATTCACATGACGTGATTATGGTAATCCATTCTCACTAATGATATCCTGGGGTCATCTCCAATCCATTCTAGGCAAGATATTATAATTTAGGTCACGCGTACATAGCGTATTCTCCTATTAAATTTGATGAAGGTTACTGTGAAATGGGTAGATTCGCATGAACAATTGAGCTTTCTAATGATTCTTTCTACATCCCATCTTTACATCTCACATTCATATTACCATTTTCCCACAAAACTTGGGCTTTCATACAATCGTCGGGGTAATATGATATTATAGATTCGGGGTCTACCTGACATAGTCAGTTGGAGGGATGAAACATATTACATACTGTGTGACCATGACAGGTTTGGGCTCTATATCCTTTTATCTTACTAACACATATATGGGGTTTTAACTATCGTTTGGGCTGGAAGCCCCTTTTTGGATTTTACCATTACATCCATAACTTGTCCTTATCGAAATATCTTCAGTTCTTTGTCTATCTTTCATATCGACATATCTACCTCTTGTAGACTTAGTATTGGCATTCTTTATGGTTGAGAGAATTGACACCCTATTTTAGGGATAAGTTTTATGGTATCACTTGCGGTATAATATATTCCGAAAAGGAAAAGTTATTGATGTAAAGGTAAAATCCAAAAAGGTGCTTCCAGCCCAAACAAAAGTTAAAACCTCATATATACGTTAGTAGGCTAAAAGGATATGGATCCCATACCTGTCATTATGACAGAGCGTGTAATATGTTTCATCCATCCGAATGACTACGTTAGGTAGACCCTTAATCTAAGTTATCATACTACCCCCACAATTGTATGGTACGATTTAGGCACTCGATTATATGTTACAAGCTTGTGTGTTGGACTTCAAAGGAAGTTGGGACGAATATCTACCTCTTATTGAGTTTCATGTAACAATAGTTACCATGCTAGTATCAAAATAGCTCCACATGAGGCTTTGTACGGGTAGAGATGTAGATCTCCTATTGGTTGGTTTAAGGTAGGTGAATCTGAACTATTTAGACCTGATTTGGTGAATCAAGTTGTAGAGAAGGTAAGGCTTTCATGAGCGATTGTTGACCGCTTAGAGTTGTCAGATGTCATATTTGGATGTATGACAACGGGACTTAGAATTTCAGGTTGATGGTTGGGTCTTTTTGAAGATTTCTCCAATGAAGGGCATCATGAGATTTGGGAAGTAAGTAAAGCTCAGCCCGAGGTACATTGGGTCATATCGTATAAATCGGTAGATAAGCCAAGTGGCTTATGAATTAGACATGCCTCCAAAGTTAAAGTTTGTTCATCCAATCTTCCACGTTTCTATGTTGATGAAGTGTGTTAGGGATCCCTCTCAGATCATACCAGTTGATGATGTTCAAGTTATAGAGGACTTATCGTATGAAGAGGTTCGTATTTCTATTCTAGATCATCAAGTCTACAAGTTGAGGACTAAAGAAGTACCCTTCGTGAAAGTTCTATGGCAGAATACGAATGTAGAAGAGATGACAGGGGAGGCAGAATAAGAGATGAAACACAAATATTCTTACCTATTTCAGGCCAACGCCGAGGTTCCGAGAGAAGCATAAGGTGAGTTCTATTTCATATTGTTATAATTGATGTTTGACGACTATGTGAGGTCTGATATTGCATATGTTGCGTTGTATGGCTTACGAGGCAAGTTTGGATATCTTCTGCATGTTTATAGGGATTTTGAAGGTCCTATTTATAGGGGAGACTCCATCAAAATTTTTAGTAAGACATAAGGATTGTTTGTGTACTTGTGTACTTATTCGAGGACGAATGTTTCTAAGGGAGGATGGATGTTACACCCCATACTTTATACATCATTTTCATTATAAGATATCTAAGGATGAAATCCCTCTACAAAGTTAAGGAAGGTTTATCAGAGTCTTAAATAAGTTAAGGTGAATGAACTTGGAAAAACAAACGAGATATTGGATATATAAAATTGAGCTCTTTCTTACCCATCCTACTAGATTGAGCTACTTAACCCATGTCATGATTATTAAATGAGGATGAGACACGCGTTTAAATGATTAAGGGAAGTATGTGACACCCATTAATTAAGCAAGTAGGTGACAAGTAGGTGTGTCACCTACTTGCTAAAAGGAAAGGCCCAAATTTAGCCACCCAAAAGGACATGTGTAGGTCATCCAAGAGGGCCCTTTCAACTTGTAAAACATAAGAGGAGCCATGAAATTTCTCCCAAACTAATCAGCTCCAAAACCCTTAAGAAGCTGCCACTACTCTTCTTCTTTCAATTCAAGTTAAAGACAGACCTCCCATCTTGAAGGATCTAAAGTGAAGGAAATTGATGGTCATCCAAGGCAAGCTACTGCCATTGTTTCATCCCTAAATATCTAATTTAGGTAAGAAAATCCTCCCTTTTTCATGTATTTAAGTTTATGTAAGTTCTAGCTAGGTTATTTGGTGAAGAACTTCTGAAGTAGGGGTTGGATATTGAGTGGAAGTTGTTGTGGTGTTATGGACTGTTTTGGAGTAGTTCCATGTTGTTATATGGCTGTCACATGTGTGGATTGGCTGGAGTATGTTGTGGTTAAGCTTATTGGTGTCTTAACTAGGCGGTGTAAGTAAATATTGATGAATAAATGATCTGAAAATCGGATTTGGGTTGTTGTAAATTGTTGGATTGTTATGACTTTGTTTTAATGTTGTGTTATGGCTGAAAATCAGTAGGAATAACTAAATATGTTATGGTTAATGTTATTAACAGATCCTAGAAGGATAAAAGGGGTTTTAGAGCTATAATTGTTTAATCGTAAACCAAGCTTGCTGCTCATTGTGCTATTGCTTGAGTTGCTGGTTATTGATGGTATAACGCAGCTATGTCATTATGACATGTTCATCTTGTTGTTTGATTTGAAGAAAGTGAAAAGAATAAGGGGAGATGCTGTCCAAATTTTCGTAGGATAAGTTAGTTGTTCTTTTACTTCGAATTATAGCTTCATAGCTTAACGATAGTTCCTTAAAGATTATTGTAGATCAGAGTACTAACGGACTAAATCGACGTTGGTTGGGTTATGTTGTCAAAAAGGTATGTGAAGGCTATCATTTCCTTCTTTTGGCATGACCCAAATGTAAATGAAACGTATATGAATGCCCCTCTAAAATGACTCTATTCATGTTAGTTAAAGATGTACATGTTCTCAATTCTTTTGAAAGGTTTATTGATTTATGTTTAACTCTTCTCTTACTGATTCATGTTGAAATGTATAATGACATGCACATGATTCACGATGACGTTAAGTTTGTCACTCCTCAAACCGGAGGGGCACGTCCGACACCCAGTATCGAGTGCCAACATATATGACTTTGCCTTATTCTTTAACATACAACGGGCTGTCAATACTCTCAACCATAAAATAGGTCAATACTAAGTCTATTATGTACGCAATGAAAATAATAACTATTACACCCCGTAGCTTCACATTTTGCCATGCCCTCAATGAATATCAATATCCCGGAAAGAGGTATGACCTTACGAAAGGATAATAAAGGTTTACCGCTTGTTTATGGAAGTACCATAGTTTTTAGAAGTTAAACGGATTGAAGAAAGTATGTTTTGACGAAAACAAAAAACTGGGCAACTTGACGGGAAACTTGACGGACCATCAAATTTCCCACCCTAAGCCATTAATTTTCCTGGCAGTTTGACGGACCGTCAAAAGTTTGACGGTCCATCAAATGAATCATCTTTTTACGATGATGCAGATCCGGTTATGGTTTTATATTGGGAATTCTCAAATTGTAGTTCATTTTTCTTCAATACCCAACACTAACACTCTCCCTAAACTCTCTCTAGCATACCCCAACATCCCAATTCAAAATTGAAGCCAATTACGCAAGGGTAACATGATAAAACCGTGATATCATAGTAGTCTCCTTCTCCCAACAAAGTTGGTTCGGAAAAACCCTTGCACATCAGATTACTTACTGTTTTGAGAAGATTTCGATACGTAAAGGTATGTTTTACCCATCTCTAGTTATGATTATGATTAATTATTGATTTGGAGAAAGTTATGAAAAAGTTTCATAATCAGAACTTCGAAAACTTATGAAATATTCATAGTAGAAATTGTTTTGTCTTACTCTGAATATGAGTTGAATTAGATGATTGAATCGATTGTGTACGTTATGGATTAAGAGAAACATGGTTGGAAGGATTTGAGGTTGAATCACATAAAGTTTATCGTATAAGAAAAGCTTAAAGAGTCGTTTATGCTTAAAGTTGTCAAAGAACACCTAAATGAGTTTTCTATGGAAATTGTGTTTTGGGAAAATCGTGAATCTAATTACATAAGAACCCCTTGTAAATAAGTCTAAGAACCCCATGTGGTCAAGATTGTTGATAAGGTGCGTAAGTGAAGTTTCTCTATGGAATTTGAATGAGATATTGATGACAACTTGTTATGTGATGTAGATAATCACCCGTAAGAGGAGTGAGGGCTTATAGAGCGATTGTAGCGAAAAGAATCAAGTATGTTAAGGCCTATTCTTCTTTTGGCATGATCGACGAATAAGTATAACCATAACGATATCCCTTCAAAAGGAACTCTACTCTTAAATTTAAAGCTTGCGATTACTTTCATATCATATTGTTACAATTTATAACTCTTGTTGTTATCCTTCAGAAGCATTTTCCTGACTTGATAGTTTGTCGAACCTTATATTTTCTTCTGATCATTGATGATTTCTGTTAGGGATACATACACAGTTACATAACGTTAATTGGAGAATAACGACCTTGAGTCACTCTGATTGGTTTCATATGGCCCTTCAGAGTCTGTCTTGCATTGCACTTATATATATGTAGCTATTTTCATACCGAGCCACTCTATAGTCGGCCGGGTATGACATGTAGATGTGCACCCACATGTAGTTAGTTTTGATATTATCGAGTCCCATATTTGGGTCGGGTACGACCGAGTCGTCATCGAGGCCGTGTATGATATATATGTATTATGACATGATTTTCCTCACAGAGAGGCTGTATATTACTTTATGTGGCCCCACTGAGCGGCTTGATTTTTACAAACATTCATATATTTTCATAGTTGTGTCAGGTATGCCCATATAGGCTTGTTATGAGTTTCAGGCTGACTTATGTACCTTTATCTCTTATGTCATTATTATATCTCCTATCTATATTGGTATTTGCCTTACATATTCAGTACATCTCTCAATTTCATCGATCCTCTCCTTTTAGTCGAGAATTTTAAACCTCTCAGTAATCAATTCCATCGCTCACAGGAAGAAATGAAATTCCCGCTTGCTTTCCATCCTCTGCCTACTCTATGGTCTTGTAGCCGTTCAGGTCAGGCTTGACTTAGCTTTTCCTCACCTTATCACCTGTCATCAAGCCTCCTACCCCAGATTAATACGAATAAGAGAAACTCTGTTATAGCCATTTCTGTACATTCAATGTACTCTACGGATAGAGGAATACATAGAGTTGAACATAGTAAAATAAGAAATTGAAAGGGCAGTTTCACCACCTCACCTTAGGACCATGGGAACAGAGTCAAGGCAAAAGAGAGCTTATAGAATTCAACTTAATTTATTGATCATTACATATAATTCAATTAAGATATTGTCTTTCACCAGTTTCTTGAGTGAGAAGCGGATGTTGGTTACTGATGCCCCTTTCCGAGGGCACTGCGTTTCATGCCCGCAGGTATAAATAGAGATGCAAATGATTTCCTCATAGTAGGACCCGACTCAGCTGGAGATTGTGATGCTCCATTCTTCTAGAGTTGTATAGCAAGCTGATAGGTATGATAGATATGCATATGTATACACAATTGGGTATGGCGGGGCCATGTCCCGACCAGTTGTTGTCAGTATACTCTTTAGAAGCTTGTAGATAGTGTGTTATGTAAGATGGTCGTGTGTGGCCTTGTTGGACCCTCCAGTAGATATATTATGCTTATGTCGGCCTTGTCAGTCTTGTTATAGATAGATGTATGGTTTGGGCCTTTTCTGAGTGCAGGTGGCTATATCCTTATTTTGTTAAGAATGTATCAGAGGCCTCATTGGCCCATGAGTTGTATATCTCTCAGGTATCTGGATCAGTAAGCTCGAGCCTGAGGGCACCGGATGCTGGCCACACTCTCAAGGTGTGACAAAGTGGTATCAGGGCAGGTCAATCCTAGGGGTGTCTACAAACCTTGTCTAGTAGAGTCTTGCTTATGGGTATGTTCTGTTCCACACTTATAAACAAGAGGCTATAGGGCATTTAGGATGTTGCCATTCTTGAAAAATCTAGATCGTGCGTTAGGAGTAAAGTCGTAAGTCACTAAATCCCTATATTTTCATATTTATCTTCCTTTTCAGTAATGCTGAGATCCAAGGAAAGTACTGATAGCAGGAATTGGGTTAGAAATACAAGAGAAGGTACTAGCCGATAGCCACCCGTTGACATGGATTCGAGAAATATAAGGTCACCAGAATAAAATATAAGTTATTAAATAGAACAAGACATGTCCATGGATGAAGATCTGTCTATGGAGGGAGATATGTTCGAGGATTCATCTATGGAACATGACCCATCTGAGGCCCCAGAGAATCACCCTTCTGAGTGCAATCGATTCCAGTGGTAGTGCCAGATTATAGGAAGGCCCGCATAATACAGAGACCATCAGCGCAGCAGTCGTTTTCTTTTAGGTTAGGTGTGAGTGGTCCTGTGTATGAAACAACACCCCCAGTTATCTTCCCAGAGTAGGGTCATGTTCAAATACCTCCACAAGATAAACCTTTAGAGAGACTGAGAAGCCCATTATCATGGATGTCAGTTAACCAAGGTTTGCCCCTAATGAGTAGAAGCGAGGAAGAAGTTAGCAGTAAGCAAACTGGAACATTTGGGATGAACGCAGGTGCTGAAGAATTGATATTAAGAGAGGCGTTAGATCGAAGCTCCCGGGTAACAATCAAGTAATCGTGAGAAGATGTTGGAGAGAGGCATGATGAATCATGCTTATCTGATATCGAGCTATGTTCTAGATGTGGAGCTTTGGGCCAAAGGGCCAAAGAATGTCTCTAGAGATATCAATTGTTATGCCATCAGTATGGGCAGGTTCATTCTGGGCAATGCCCGGGTGATGCTGAGGAATGTTGTTGGTATGGGAGCAGAAGTCACATAGTGTATAGATGCCCAAGATTGAGTCAGGGAGATAGCAGGTCCCGATGCTACTTAGAGTTATGCAATTAATCAGGTATGTTTATAATTTCACTAAAGATAGTTGTGCTTATGCCTATTATTGGTTGGCTACCATTGATATAGAAAGCGTGTCATAAAGATATATTTAGACCATGGATAGATAAAGGGATTAAAAAGTAGTAAGTGAAATGGCAATTATGTTCAAGGTTCTAAGTAAAGTGATTAAAAATCAACTGTATCTTGGTTACATACATACCTAGTACCTTTAGTTTCTATAGCGTGAGTAATACTAGAATACAAAAAATATATGAGCACATGAGGTGACCTAAAAAAGGGAGGTTCGTGAACTTAAATAATTTAGGGAAACCCTAGAAGAGTAATAAGGGAAATTGATTTCCAGGAATAAGTTACATGAAACTTGTTTAGAAGACAGTTGAAGGAAGAAAAGGACGCGAAAATTTATACGTAAACTAGTAAACCCAATCCTTTCATAAGGGTAAACCATTTATAAAGAACCATCGAACTGGATGAGATTTGTTAATTAAAGGCAAGAAATATCCTTCTTCACCGTGAAGGACTGTAAGATTCTCGACACTAAGTGGAAATAAACTTGCGATGAGGATATGATTCATAGAGAAACTGTGATAAATGATAAACGGATAGTTGAAAAACACAAGTAGAAGCATTATGATAAACTTGGTATTATACATCTCACAAAAAGATCGACGGAAAGCCGGTAAAAGTAAGAAGATCGACAAAAGAATTGACGTGAAACCTCCAAGAAACTAGGATACCAAAAAAAAGTAGGCGTACTGGTAAAGAAGTGGTATTTAAGTTTCGAGACCTAAAGATTTAGATTACGATGTCCATAAGTGACGATACCGAAAGTACACTAAGGAAAGGAATCTTTGAAGGAATTCAAATCGGTAATATCCATGTTGATTGAATGAGTGATGGATAAAAGGATTCTAATACCAATTTAGGGGAGGAAGCCCGAATCAGAAATAAGGATTGAGTCCAGTTACGATTGTCGCGCCCATTTTTTGACCTGCTCGGGTCAAAAAGCGGAGCACGACGTGTTCGATGATTCCTGGGTAAAAAGGGTTGAGGAGTCGCCACCTAATTATTTTTACGGTGAATTAGGACACCTAAATATTAAACTAAATGCTGCAATGTAACTCCAATTTTAAGGTCTACGAAACTAATGAGATTTTAGGTAAGGGTTCTTTATTATCCTAAAGGGAAGGGGTTAGGCATCCTTTAAGATCCGCTAACTTGCGGTTATCCGGTCAAACTCAGGTTAATTATTGTATTGAGAAAATGCATGTTTTAAAATATAAACTTAAAAATGATGTTGCAATTATTTAGTAAAAGAATGCATTTTTTGCAAGTATGCATTTGTGTGATATTTAAAGAGAAATACGTGTAGAGTTGAAAAAATATGTTTTTGACAATTGAGAGTAGAAACAAAATTATTTATAATGCCAAAGAAGTAAATCTTTCAGAAATCATCAAGTTGCAAAAATAATAAAAAAGGGATAAACTTATTTGTATGATTAATAAAGCAAATAAAAGATGACAAAAGTTGTTTTAGAAATCTTGAATACGCGTGACGAGCCTAAAATAAATGACTAGCGGAGGGACTCTAAGTTTAAATTAACCGAGCCTACAAATAAATAAGCTAGCGATGAATTTCAAGTCTTAAACTACCCTATGAATTAATTCTAAGTTTGCCTATTCTAAGTATTTCAATAGTTACATAAGCGCGATGAATAATATTACAATACATAGCCGGATAAAGCTGAAAAAAGAAAGTAAATAAAAATAAACTCCGAGGAACATCTGACTTTATTTACTTTATTCCCTGCAAGCTGTCAAGAACAAACGGTTAGAAACAGTTAAATACAAATAACTTCGGATCCGTGTCCAAAACAGTAAGTGTTTTGATCACGGAGGGCACAGACTTAAATTTTGAAAAGACCATTCCAATAAGGTCGTGGCTGCAAACATATGACTCGGTAATTATTTTGATTGCCTCGCCTACTAAACATGTTGGTTTCTAAAAAAAGATCACTATAATCACGTCGTGGCTGCGAATATATAACTTGTTGGTTATTCTAGTCACCTCGCCTACTAAACATGTTGATCTCGGATGAAATAAAAGGTTTAAGCCTCATCCTTGCCTAGAAGTTATATCTCCGTCTTTACAACTGTGGAGGCCTCAAAATCGACGGATATTTTTCATCGGCCAGTGTAGTATCGTGTTCAAATCAGCAAAAAATGAAATTAGAATAGAAACAGCAGCAGCAGGCGATAAAACAGTAAGCAGAAAAATGATTTTCGAAAAAAGACGCGGTGTTTAGTTTAAAACAGTAAAACCAGTAAAATATCCGTTGCCTGGATACTTAAAACAGTGTTGAAAACAGAGAAATGAAACGAAAGAAAAGCGCGGCCTCGAATTCAATTTCATCGACCTAAATGCGATATTAATAAAACAATAAAACAGTGCCAAAGAAACGAGCAGTGAGCAATTAAAGTATCCAACCCGAGTTCTGAAATTCTGGAACCGAAACGGGATTAAGAAGTATTTATGAAAAATCAAACCCGGATCATGAACAGTGACCCGAATAGGTGACCCAATTCTTAAAACAGATTTTTTTCAGATAACCAACAAATAAGATACGAAATGCAAGAATTCTGGAAATATCCAAATCGGGTCGACCCGACCCGAATCAGTGATCCAAACCCGAATCAGATTTTAACACCAATTTCAGATAACCAACATACAAGATACAAAATGCAATAATTTTGAAAAATATCCAAATCGGATCGACCCGGGTCGGGTCGGTGACCCGACCCGAATCAGTGATTCAAACCCGAAATCAGATTTCAGCACCAATTTCAGATAACCAACAAATAAGATACGAAATGCAATAATTCTGAAAATATTACCCAAACCGGGTCGACCCAACCCGGGTCAGTGATCCAAACCCGAATCAGATTTCAACACCAATTTCAGGTAACCAACATACAGATACAAAATGCAATAATTCTAAAAATATTACCCAAACCGGGTCGACCCGACCTGGGTCATTGACCCGACCCGAATCAGGTGTCAAAATCTGAAATCAAATATTCACCAAATTCAGATAACCAACATATAGAAATATGAAATGCAAGAATTCTGAAAATATTACCCGACCCGGGTCGACCCGACCCGAATCAGGTGTCAAAATCAGAGAATCAAAAGTGGAGAACAAACCTTTTCGGACTCAGTTCTTGAACAACAAGGGAGGAAAAATGTTTGAAGTCAAGAACACAACCAAAAATATTTTACATATGGAATCGTCTTCCGAAAATCCCTCCTCTTTTTTCGAAGAACACAAAGGGTTTTTATAGCCCCATTTCTCTTCTAAAAACCGAGCTTAAATTCAAAATAAAGGGCCTAAAAACAATGATTTTGGAACGGGTTTTTAGGGGTATGGGTCGCGGTGAGAGGTGATGGGTTGGTGGTGTCAGGCGGCGGTGTTGGCGAGTGGTGGTGTCAGGTGTAGGGTGCGGCGGCGTAGGGGGTAGGGGTGTAGGGTGGCGGCGATTGGGAGGGTTAGGGGTGATTAGGTTTTTTTGATTTTGGGGTTTTGGGGTTTTTTTTGGTTTAGGGAATTAAAAGGGGAGGGTCGGGTCGGGTTTTGGGGCTGGGTGGGCAGCTCGGGTTTTGGGGCAGCCAGGTTGGGTCATGAGTGAGTTGGGCTGGTGGAAGGTTTGAGAATGGGTTTTTGGGTTTAATTGTTTTGGGTTGGGAAAAGGGGTGTTGGGCCAGCCGAGTGGGCCGACGGGTTTGGGGTGTTGGGCTGGACGAATTAGTTTTGGTTTGGGTGAAAATTGTTTTGGGGTTGAGAAATAAAATTGGGTTGGTTAAAAATAAGAGGAAGTTTATTATAAAAAGATATTTTTGTAAAAGATGTAAATTATTTGAAGTAGCATAACGATGTGATAATAATAAAAAATATAATATTTGCCAAATGTTTAATGCTTAATAAAAAAATGGAAATGCGATGCAATTTTGCGAGAATAAAAAAAAATAACATAGAATTTTCGGATAAAACTTATGATTATGATAAAAATGCAAATGATAGTAAAAAAATGTGAATAATGATAATAATAAGAGAATAATAAGATATATACACATGCATGTATGTATATAGATTAAAATTGTTTTGAGGTGTTAAAAATATTTAAAATTGCAAATAAATTGGAAAAGACGGGACAAAATTGGGTGTCAACAAATGCCCCTCTTTGGCCGGAGACGATGAAAGAGTTTTCGGACAAAGAAGTTGACCCAGTAGCCAATTTTGTCCTGACCCTCGGGCTTTGAACGAGGAGTAGGGGTGCACTTGGTAGAAATAGAATCCCGAGGGGGAGAGAAGTTGTAGAAGATGGTGCAGATTTCCAGAAATAATGCCCCAGTGTCGAGTTATGATGACACTGGTTGCAGATGTGAGAACTTATTGGGGAAGAGCGGATCTACGTTCGAAGTAGGTCGTTGACAAATTTGCCTCGTTTCGCCGCAAGAGATAGTTCCACGTTGTAATGAAGTTCCTGCAAATAAAAACTCCTGCAAACTAAAGCTTAAGATAAAATTAGTGTATAACTGCTGGAAAAAATTATAGAGAATATAACTTGGAAATACCCGCATTAGGAGGTGGGCGCCTGACTAAAATTAAAATACCCGCATTATAAGGTGGGCGCCTGACTGAAATTAAAATACCCGTATTATGAGGCGGGTGTTGTGTTGAAGACGTCGTTGTAATATTGTTGATGTCGCTGCAATGATGTAAAAGATAGTTCTGCTGCCGTAACGTCGAGGACGTTGTTGTAATGCTGTAAAAATTAACTGTTGTGCTGAAGACGTCGTTGTAACGTTGATGACGTCGTTGTAATGCTGTTTTGCTGTAAAAGATAATTGTTGTGTTGAAGACATCGTTGTAATGCTGTAAAAGATAATTGTTCTGCTGAAGACGCCGTTGTAATGCTGTAAAAGATAATTGTTCTGCTGAAGACGCCGTTGTATTGATGTTGACGTCGTTGTAATGATGTTCATGACGTCGTTGTATGGACGTGTTGCGTTGAAGACATCATTGTGATGTTGTTGTTGCAAGAATGTAATGTTGTTGATGACGTCGTTGTATAGACATGTTGTGTCGAAGACGTCGTCATATAGTCGTGTTGTGTAGATGTAGCTGTTGTAAGATGTAGCTGTTGTGCTGTCATAACTTTGATGACGTTGTTGTAATGTTGTTTGCTGCTGACATCGTTGTAATGTTGTTGATGTCGTTGTGATAATAATGCTGATGACATCGTTGTAATGCTGTCGATGCCATTGTAAATGTTGTAAAAGGTAGTTGCTGCGCTGAAGACGTCATTATAATGCTGTTGACGTCGTTGAGATGCGGTAAAAGATAGTTGCTGCGTTGCCGTAAAAGATAGCTGCTGCGCTGAAGACGTCGTTGTAATGCTGTTGACGTCGTTGAGATGCGGTAAAAGATAGTTGTTGCGTTGTCGTAAAAGATAGTTGCTGTGTTGTCGTAAAAGATAGCTGCTGCGCTGAAGACGTCATTGTAATGCTGTTGACGTCGTTGAGATGCGGTAAAAGATAGTTGTTGTGTTGTCGTAAAAGATAGTAGCTGCGCTGAAGACGTCATTGTAATGTTGTTGACGTCGTTGAGATGCGGTAAAAGATAGTTGTTGCGTTGTCGTAAAAGATAGTTGCTGTGTTGTCATGAAAGATAGCTGCTGCGCTGAAGACGTCATTGTAATGCTGTTGACGTCGTTGAGATGCGGTAAAAGATAGTTGCTGTGTTGTCGTAAAAGATAGCTGATGCGCTGAAGACGTCATTGTAATGTTGTTGACGTCGTTGAGATGCTGTAAAAGATAGTTCCACGTTGTGCTGAATCTTCTGCCGATTCAAACTCCTGTGGACTGTGAATTAAAATGTCGCCCAGACGAAAATATGATGCGACGTCCTTGTCGTCGTTTGAGTTAAGTGACGTTCTTACAGTCAGTTTGCTGAAATAGATGGTTCCACTTCAGTTTGCTGTGTTTAGGCTCCTTGTGATTTGAAATAACATCATTGTGCAGACACAATGGTTGGGTCTCTGTAGGTCAAGACAATGTCTTTGTATAGACGCAAAATAGGAGCGTGATCCTTGCGGTGAGCTGTCATGCAGAAATTCTTTGTGAAGTTGATCATAAGTGATGTGGCTTCCCTGCTTCTTTCAACCTGAAGAACCTGTACTCAAAGAAAAATTTGTGAGTTCGGGGGAGGGACGGTTGATTCGCGTTGACTTTGTAGCTTCTGCTCTTGATAGTTGCATGTCCCGCTGATTCGGACCTGTAGCCCATGTTTGGTTCCCAGTCTTGGCTAACCGTTAATGAAAACATTTGTTGAAAACAATTTATTTATAAGAAAGTATGCATATCAGTAAAAAAATTCTTGTCGAACTCTAATGAAAATATTTGTTGAAAATAATTTGCTTATAAGAAAGTATGCATATATGTAAATGTCTGTCGAGCAGTGACATGCGGTGAAACAAAACAAACGTCTTATCCAAAATCCTTCTTCTGGCTGAAGACTTAGTTTGCCGATGCTTTTCCATGTTTATTGGCGTCTTCTTGCGGTGATATCTTAAAAAAATGCCCCAGTTTTTTATATGTGAGGATGCTGAACTTTCGAACGGACAACCGAGTCTTGTGTGGGTTGGTTGCCTGTCCTATCAGGGTGATCAGATGGGTGCATTTTGTCATATGTGAGATAAAGTAACAAAAGATTTCCTAATGGTGGGACCGAAGCCGATTTAGGCCGCCTACGTATCCCCATGAGGGAATCAGGTCATAACGTAGTTCATTACAAGTAAAGGAGATTGTAAGGGTTTTTTCTAAAATAGGACTGAAGCCGATGTGGCCGCCTACATATCCCGCCGAGGGAATCAGGTCATAACGTAGTTCATATAATCAAATGGGATTGTAAGGGATTTTCTAAAAATGGGACTGAAGCCGATGTGGCCGCCTACGTATCCCGCCGAGCGAATCAGGTCATAACGTAGTTCGGGTCAAGAAAAAATGCATTTTTTTAGAAAACTTCTGTCTTAAATAGATGAAACCCTATGTGGGTTCTATGCGTGTCCCGCTGAGGGAGCGCAACTTTTACAACATAGAAAAAGTATTACATAGAGTAAAGTGGCCTGACAAATCAAGGCCCATCTGCTTTTCATCAATCAGTCTCTTCGTACATGATTCTGTATCCACTTGGCTTCGAAAGATATATTGTTTCCCCAGAAGAAAATGCTCGTACCAATGCTTTGTAATTATCAACCATCTTGATGTTTCATTCAAACCTGGCTTTGGTTTATGCCCCAGTTCTTCCGGTTGTGAGTCTTCCTCATATCCCTCAAAGTCTTGTTCGGAGTTTGGGACTTTGTTTGCTTGTTTCATTATATGTCACATATTATCGACAAATTTATTAGTTCGCATGATGAAAAAGAAAAGAAAATTATTAAACAAAACAGATTTTAAAATAGCAAAAGCAATGCAGATTTGTCATTTTGAGCTTTCAAAATGTGGAAGTAACACATATTAAATGCATATATGTGATTAAGGCCTCAATCTGAATCGCATTGTTTCATTAAATATTAATGCAGTTAACTAGTTTCCGGGAGAAACAAGGTCGGGGCACAAGTCCAATTTTCCCAAAACACCTCCTTGCTCTGCAACCCAAATGGTTGAGTCTTTAGCGTAATCATCGAGAATCACACTGCATCCTGCTTCTTCTTCAACAATGAAAAAACTTTTGAATCCCCCACTGAGGTTGGCTGCATTGTCCTCACTTGATTCCTGAGTGGCGCATGCTTTGACGAATGACTGACTCAGAGGTGGAACAAACTTTGGTAAAGGAACATCTCTCTTTCTTCAGAGATTGGTTGACAAGACTTTTTCAGGAAAAGATGGTGCCATGATCCGTGGCTTTGGAGGAAGTACTTCTACTCCAAACGGTGCCCTCACTTGGACAGTAATCACAGGGGTGATAAAGGCCGATGATTCAACCCTTTCCTCTCTCTGGACTGGCACAATGGTCCCTTCCAAGTTGTGTTCTTCATCAACAGTAATCATGTTTACATTGACATCGTCATGATTTGGCGAACAATTATTGTTTTCATTAGAGGAAGGTCCTTTCAGTTGGATAACTCCTTCTTTGATTAATGCCTCTATTTTGTTTCTGAGGGCGTAGCAATTTTCAGTCTCGTGTCCAGGGATTCCCGAGTGGTATGCACAATGCTTAGCCTCATCGTGCCATTTGGGAACAGGATTGGGGACATTTCCTTGGATAGGCTGGAGTATTCCTGCGGTTCTCAGTCGTTCATACAACTAGGCTCGAGGTTCCGCTAAATGTGTATAGGCTTTGGCTGACTTTCTTTCGTATTTTGCGCGGGGTCTAGGTGCATTTGGTGCATGGACTTGTGGATGAGGTAAGTATGCAGACGGATATTGTGGGGGATTTGGATAGGCAGGCGCTTGAGGCAGGCTATATATTGGATGGGTATGGTAGACATGGTAGGGAGCAGGTGAGTATTGATAATAAGGTTGAGGGCTTTGGGTGTATGTGCTATAATAGGAAAGTTGAGAACTTTGGTTGTTTTGATTGTAGTAGGGAGGCTGGGGTGATGGTATTTGGTAGGCTGACATTTGATTTGGCCTATGTTTCTGAACTGTCATGACAGAGGATACTCCGTCTCTCTTCCTCTTTACTGCTCCCTCAAATGAGTCCGACTGAATTGTCTCACTCGTTGCTTGCGATGCTACAAAGTTTGTAATTCTTCCAATTCTTATTCCCTCTTCTATGAAATCTCCCATCCTTATAACTTCAGAAAAACTTCGTCCTATGACGCTTATCATTCTCTCATAGTATGTTGCATCTTTCAAAGATTGTACAAAGAGAGTGGTCATCTCACTTTCTGCTATCGGGGGTTGAACTTTTGCTGCTTCTGCCCTCCACTTCATGGCATATTCTCTGAAGGTCTCTGTGGACTTCTTTTCCAACTTCATCAGATAAAATCTGTCCAAGACTGTGTCAGTGTTGAACTTAAATCTGTCCATGAAATCTTGTGCCATCGTGTTCCAATTACGCCATTTTTGCGGGTTTTGGCTAGTGTACCAGTCGAGTGCTTCTCCTGTCAAACTCCTTACGAACAACTTCATTATGATAGCCTGGTCTTTACCTACCCCAATCAGTTTGTCGCAGTACGATCTTAAATGAGCATGAGGATTTCCCTTCCCATCAAATAAGTCAAATTTTGGCACCTTGTATCCGACATGCAATTCAATGTCGGGATGCATACACAGATCTTCGTACTCGAGTCCTTCATGCCCCTTGCTAGTTTGGATATTCTTGAATGCTTCTTTTAGGCTGTGAATTTCTCTCGCCACACTCTCATCGGTTCTGATCCTTACCTGCCTCACCATCTCTTCATACTGGCCAGTTTCCTGAAGAGCCATGTTTGGTGTTGCGGTAGTAAAAGGTTGGGCTTCCATTACATATACTGGCGGCATATACTGCTTGCTGTGATCAACGATGTGTGCCATCAGTATGTGCTGGGTTGCCCGGTGATTTTGCGTGGAAGGGGTGTTTTGGATGAGTTGGGTAATTTGGGTATGTGGAGTTGTGAAGGATGTCGGATCATTTTGTAGCGGGCTTTGTTGTGGACTAGCTTGTGGGTTAGTGTGTTGTGGATCGGTTTTGTTTAGTGGCGAATTTTTGGGGAGGTTTTGGGGAAATGGCGATTCAGGAGATGAAAAAGTTTGCGGTGCAGTTGCATTCGTCCCTTGTTCAGGGAGTGGGGTATTGGCGCTAATGGACAGGTTGGTGAGATTTTGGAGCCGCTCTATCTCAGTCAGCATGGCTGCCATCTGTTGTAACAGTTGGGCGATGTATTTTTCTTGGACGGTAGCATTTCTATTTTCCGAAGCTTCTGGTTCATCTCTCGAAAGAGCGATAAGTTCCAGGCCAGTCTGTTCGGATGCATCTGAATCAATCATTTTGCTGAAGGATCGGGCCTTTGATCTCGTGAAGTAGGGATGTTCCGCCAGTTTTAGTCAACACAAATCAACCCTTGGGAAGAATAATTTAGGAAAAATAAACCTTCTAAAAAAAATGAAGAAAACCAAGTTAGTATAAGGCGAGTAATTACCGCTTCAAATAATATGCACAGAGTGAAAAGCAGGAGAAAACAACAAAATGATTATATGGCACTTAAATGAGCATCCTAATATGCATGGGGCCTCTCTTATGCCAGAGGTGGGCCTAAACGCCAGATATGCGGGATTACGACAGATTGATCCAAGTTGTTTAAACTGCAACGCTTTTGTCGGAAATGAGACAAAATGATTGTACATTTTACAATTTCGGCATGTCATGATTAGGCTTGGATTTGTCTATCATTATCACGCTACACGTAATATGCTGATTGGTCGTTGGGTTGCGAGACCCGTTGACAATTTTGGTAGACTTCTTAATTGTGGAGTCGATACCAATGATTGACCCACCTAAGGTGAATGCATGCATGACTTAAGATAAAGGGTGGTATAGCTCTATCCTAAATTTTCTAAGATTTGGCTGACTAGACTCAAAGTTGTTCGAGCGAGAAGGCTACTCGGCCAACCGGATGGTCCGGACGCTCCGCGCATATACCAACTCTCCTAAAAATTTGGTAATTTGAAAGAAATTTGAGGGTGCGCAAAACACACATCGCGTGTAATGTGTGATAGTGTCAATTTTTCAGAGTGGAAGAAATATGAGCGGAATGCCAATTTAAGGAAAGGAGTAAGAGAATATAGCAATTAAAGCAGTTATGCAAAATTTCACAAATGAAACATATCAAAGCATTAAATCAAATAAGGAGCAAAAGTACAATAATAATTAACCTGGGTTTGCTATGGTTAAAAACCTGAAATTCTCCAGCGGAGTTGCCATGCTGTCGCGCCCGTTTTTCGACCTGCTCGGGTCAAAAAGCGGAGCACAATGTGTTCGATGATTCCTGGGTAAAAAGGGTTGAGGAGTCGCCACCTAATTATTTTTACGGTGAATTAGGACACCTAAATATCAAACTAAATGCTGCAATGTAACTCCAATTTTAAGGTCTGCGAAACTAATGAGATTCTAGGTAAGGGTTCTTTATTATCCTAAAGGGAAGGGGTTAGGCATCCTTTAAGATCCGCTAACTTGCGGTTATCCGGTCAAACTCAGGTTAATTATTGTATTGAGAAAATGCATGTTTTAAAATATAAACTTAAAAATGATGTTGCAATTATTTAGTAAAAGAATGCATTTTGTGCAAGTATGCATTTGTGTGATATTTAAAGAGAAATACGTGTAGAGTTGAAAAAAATATGTTTTTGACAATTGAGAGTAGAAACAAAATTATTTATAATGCCAAAGAAGTAAATCTTTCAGAAATCATCAAGTTGCAAAAATAATAAAAAAGGGATAAACTTATTTGTATGATTAATAAAGCAAATAAAAGATGACAAAAGTTGTTTTAGAAATCTTGAATACGCGTGACGAGCCTAAAATAAATGACTAGCGGAGGGACTCTAAGTTTAAATTAACCGAGCCTACAAATAAATAAGCTAGCGATGAATTTCAAGTCTTAAACTACCCTATGAATTAATTCTAAGTTTGCCTATTCTAAGTATTTCAATAGTTACATAAGCGCGATGAATAATATTACAATACATAGCCGGATAAAGCTGAAAAAAGAAAGTAAATAAAAATAAACTTCGGGGAACATCTGACTTTATTTACTTTATTCCCTGCAAGCTGTCAAGAACAAACGGTTAGAAACAGTTAAATACAAATAACTTCGGATCCGTGTCCAAAACAGTAAGTGTTTTGATCACGGAGGGCTCAGACTTAAATTTTGAAAAGACCATTCCAATAAGGTCGTGGCTGCAAACATATGACTTGGTAGTTATTTTGATTGCCTCGCCTACTAAACATGTTGGTCTCTAAATAAGATCACTATAATCACGTCGTGGCTGCGAATATATAACTTGTTGGTTATTCTAGTCACCTCGCCAACTAAACATGTTGATCTCGGATGAAATAAAAGGTTTAAGCCTCATCCTTGCCCAGAAGTTATATCTCCGTCTTTACAACTGTGGAGGCCTCAAAATCGACGGATATTTTTCATCGGCCAGTGTAGTATCGTGTTCAAATCAGCAAAAAATGAAATCAGAACAGAAACAGCAGCAGCAGGCGATAAAACAGTAAGCAGAAAAATGATTTCCGAAAAAAGACGCGGTGTTTAGTTTAAAACAGTAAAAATAGTAAAATATCTGTTGCCTGGATACTTAAAACAGTGCTGAAAACAGAGAAATGAAACGAAAGAAAAGCGCGGCCTCGAATTCAATTTCATCGGCCTAAATGCGGTATTAATAAAATAATAAAACAGTGCCAAAGAAACGAGCAGTGAGCAATTAAAGTATCCAACCCGAGTTCTGAAATTCTGGAACCGAAACGGGATTAAGAAGTATTTATGAAAAATCAAACCCGGATCATGAACAGTGACCCGAATAGGTGACCCAATTCTGAAAACAGATTTTTTCGAGATAACCAACAAATAAGATACGAAATGCAAGAATTCTGGAAATATCCAAATCGGGTCGACCCGACTCGGGTCAGTGACCCGACCCGAATCAGTGATCCAAACCCGAATCAGATTTCAACACCAATTTCAGATAACCAACATACAAGATACAAAATGCAATAATTCTGAAAAATATCCAAATTGTCGGGTCGATCGGTGCCTGACCCGACCCGAATCAGTGATTCAAACCCGAAATCAGATTTCAGCACCAATTTCAGATAACCAACAAATAAGATACGAAATGCAATAATTCTGAAAATATTACCCAAACTGAGTCGACCCGACCCGGGTCAGTGATCCAAACCCGAATTAGATTTCAACACCAATTTCAGGTAACCAACATACAGATACAAAATGCAATAATTCTGAAAATATTACCCAAACCGGGTCAACCCGACCCGGGTCATTGACCCGACCCGAATTAGGTGTCAAAATCCGAAATCAAATATTCACCAAATTCAGATAACCAACATATAGAAATATGAAATGCAAGAATTTTGAAAATATTACCCGAACCGGGTCGACCCGACCCGGGTCAGTGATCCGACCCGAATCAGGTGTCAAAATCAGAGAATCAAAAGTGGAGAACAAACCTTTTCGGACTCAATTCTTGAACAACAAGGGAGGAAAAATGTTTGAAGTCAAGAACACAACCAAAAATATTTTACATATGGAATCGTCTTCCGAAAATCCCTCCTCTTTTTTCGAAGAACACAAAGGGTTTTTATAGCCCCATTTCTCTCCTAAAAACCGAGCTTAAATTCAAAATAAAGGGCCTAAAAACAATGATTTTGGAACAGTTTTTTAGGGGTATGGGTTGCGGTGAGAGGTGATGGGTTGGTGGTGTCAGGCGGCGGTGTTGGCGAGTGGTGGTGTCAGGTGTAGGGTGCGGCGGCGTAGGGCGTAGGGGTATAGGGTGGCGGCGATTGGGAGGGTTAGGGGTGATTAGTTTTTTTTTGATTTTGGGGTTTTAGGGTTTTTGTTTTTGGTTTAGGGGAATTAAAAGGGGTCGGCCGGGGGTTTTGGGTTTGGCGGGTGGGTCGGCTCGGGTTTCGGGGCCGACGGGTTGGGCTGCGGGTGAGTTGGGCTGGTGGAAGGTTTGAGAATGGGGTTTTGGGTTTAATTATTTTGGGTAGAAATTGTTTTGGGTTGGGAAAAGGGGTGTTGGGCCAGCCGAGTGGGCCGACGGGTTTGGGGTGTTGGGCTGGACGAATTAGTTTTGGTTTGGGTGAAAATTGTTTTGGGGTTGAGAAATAAAATTGGGTTGGTTAAAAATAAGAGGAAGTTTATTATAAAAAGATATTTTTGTAAAAGATGTAAATTATTTGAAGTAGCATAACGATGTGATAATAATAAAAAATATAATATTTGCGAAATGTTTAATGCTTAATAAAAAATGGAAATGCGATGCAATTTTGCGAGAATAAAAAAAAATAACATAGAATTTTCGGATAAAACTTATGATTATGATAAAAATGCAAATGATAGTAAAAAAATGTGAATAATGATAATAATAAGAGAATAATAAGATATATACACACGCATGTATGTATATAGATTAAAATTGTTTTGAGGTGTTAAAAATATTTAAAATTGCAAATAAATTGGAAAAGACGGGACAAAATTGGGTGTCAACAACGATCCAAATTTGAACATGTCAAATCTTACTCCCCCCGCAAATATCGTTAAGACATCTAAGGACATATGAGTAACCGGAAGGACGAACAAAGTTCGATGTGAATATATGATGAGGTAATTAAGAATGGTCTAAGACAAGCAGTAAGTAAAAGAGCTAAAGAATAAGAACAATGAAGCAGGAAATGAATGAATAGGTGATGGAAATTTTTTTGACTGCCGAATGAACTTCATACCTCATAAGAAGAATAATATTATGATCATAAAGTTAAGGACATCAGTAAAAAGGAGGACAAATAGAGGAACTAATATGATAATGTTGACTAAAATATGGTAAGTACGAAAGGAATCCAGTGGATCAACACCTTGCAAAAGTAAAGCCTTTAATGAAAAAGGAAAGGGGATGACTCATATCATGAATGATATTGGAAGATAACATGAGTACGTTAAAGTTTTCTTCAAGGAAACAAGTGCACAAGAAATACCTAATAAATGGAGGATCATAAGAATTTCAGAGTTATGAAAAGTGAATATGCGCTTTTAGCATAAAGGGAATGCTAATTATGAAATATCATAAGTCTGGAAGCAGTAAATATGACAGACCTTCAAGAAATAAAATCGACAAAGAAGAAACAACGATGGACAAGAAATAATGTCTTGCTTTGAGGAAGGATTAACCTATCGTTGGAGTACACAATATTTCTAGGGAAGTAGGAAAATTTGAGACGTTATGAAAAGTAAGAAATACTAATGTAATAAATAGGACGATAATGGACCATAGAGTCATGTACTAGTAAAACGGGAACCATTAAGGGAATTACCAGAAGGAACCGCCCAAAAGAAGTAACAAGTGGCCAGCCATAATAGAAGTCAGATGATACCTTTATTTAAGCTATAAGTAAAGGGACACTTTCTTACACTAGAAGAATGATGAGCGATAAGATGAAGCACTATGTCTAGTGCCCATTGGAAGTTACGGTGATGCATAGTGAAGGTAGTTATAGAAGCCTTATTAGGATCCAAATATTAAGAATATCGATTAACAACACTCAAGAAGATTTGCCTGTGAAATTGTTGAATGATCTGAAGATCAATGGACTATTACAGTATCATTGGAAACTATTCTGGTTTGAAATATTTGCGCCTAAGTGACTCATTAGTCTATACTATGACAATTGAGTCTATCTATACCATTGGAGTTGATTGAAAGTTAATAGTGTGAAGGTTATCACAAGCCATTATACAGTCGCTTGTTAGGAAAAACAAATAAAAGGATCAGTTGAAAGAAACTATGTATAGTCACGATATTCTTCGCCTCGTCATAAGGTGATCAACAAGCAACCCGGTTTAAGCTACAAGACGTAGGTAGAGAAGGAATGTATAGAACATGGAAAGAGTCCAGAACAAGGAGCGATGATCACTAAAGTGATGTATTACCAGGGTGATAAGTAAATAACTATGCATGGCAAGAGAGTAGAACTTCTCATCAATCACGAAAAGTGAATGGAATCTAAAGTAATAATATCAGATTTGAAGAAATAAATTATGAGAGAATACTAAGATTAACAAGGAAATGAATTAAGCGATTTGATGTTAAAAGCAGGAGTTAACTTGACAAGGAAGGAGGATTCCATATAAGCGTGATCAAGATCATAATATTGAATTCAGTTGAGAAAGGCAGTAGCCGTGAATAGAGTCTAGTCTTAATCAGAAACACTTATTTAGAATTTGCTTCAAGCGAAAATGGAAGAAAGAGATATATCGATAATTTTTTTTCAAGGCCAGTAGGTTGCTTAAAACTCATGTACTATATAAGGATATTATTGAGAAAAGAAAAAGAAGCACAGAGAAAGAAGTGCTTGGATTCAGCCAATTCCACTATTTTCACGTTCTCGACTTTGGTGTTCATCGTGCCCCAATCCTTCATCATTATTTTACACTTTGTGCCTATGAACTCTGCTATCTAAAATCTCTCATAGGATGAACATTATAACATCAAAAAGAAAAAGATGTAGCCCGGCTATCAGGACACAACGGCTCAGACAAAGTACAACAGTCAGGTAATTGTGTAAAGGAAAGATACAACTATATGAAGGTTGAGGATATACCAACGATATATATCAGTGTAATCTGATCGAATGACACAACTAGAGAATCCTTATTTCGCAAAAACTTTATCAGAATGGTCACGTAACCCAAGAATTATTCTACATGAGTGATCCAAATTCTAGCTTCATGTTAGTATTCATGCAATATAATTCCTCTATTCTATTCGATTTATCAAGTTGGACCATGTACCCTTTGTAACCAATGTTACTAAAGAAAACGTAATGAGTGCAACTTGGATGTCAATAAGAAGATGTTAAGGTAAGTTATATATGTACCCTTTTTAATTTCTGCAAGTATAAGCAGTCGTGTGAGGCCGATTGATGTTATTTTGATATTGTGTTGCCCTGTGTGGCATTGGATACATGATTGGGCTGCTTAAAAGATTTTGGATAGTCCTATTTACAAAGAAAACTCTGCAGAAATTTTAGGAAATCTTGGGAGTTAGAATATTTTCAACATTGGCGGATGAATGTTACTAACGAGAAAGGATGTTACACCCCGTAGCTTCACGTTTTGACATTCCATCAATAGATACCAAAGTACCGGAAAGAGGTATAACATTACGAAGGGATAATGAAGGATAACAACTTTTTATGGAAGTACCAGAGTATTTTGAAGTTAAAATGATCGAAGAAAGTACGTTTCGACAAAAATAGGAAACTAGGCAACTTGATGGGAAGGTTGACGCAACATCAAATATTTGATGAACCGTCAAATTTCCCACCCTGAGCCGTCAAATTTCCTGGCAGTTTGACAGGAAGATCGACGAACCTTCAAAATTTTGATGGTCCATTACATGAACCATCTTTTTACGGTGGTGCAGATCCGATTACTGGTTTATATTGGGAATTCTTGAATTTCAATTCATTTTTCTTTAATACCCAATCCTAACACTCCCCCTAAACTCTCTCTAGAATACCCAAACATCCAATGTCGAAATTGAAGTCAATTACGCAAGGGTAACGTGATAAAACTGTGATTATCATAGCAATCTCCTTGTCCATACAAAGTTGGTTTGGAAAAATCCTTGCAAATCAGATTGCTTACTGTTTTGAGAAGATTTCGATATGTAAAGGTAAGTTTTACCCATCTCTAGTTATGATTATGATTAATTGGTGATTTGGAGAAAGTTATGAAAAAGTTTTCATAATCAAAACTTCGCAAACTTATGAAATATTCGTAGTAGGAATTGTTGGGTTGTTTTTACTCTAAATATGAGTTGAATTGGATGATTGAATCGATTGGATACATTATGGATTATGAGAAACATGGCTGGATGGATTTGAGGTTGAATCACATAAAATTTTTCGTATAAGAAAAGCTTAAAGAGTCGTTTATGCTTAAAGTTGTTGAAGAACACCTAAATGCATTTTCTATGGATATTTTGTTTTGGGAAAACCATGGAATTTAATTACATAAGAACCCCTTCTAAAGAAGTATAAGAACCCGAGGTGGTCAGGATTGTCAATAAGGTGCCTAAGTGAAGTTTCTCTATTGAATTTGAATGTGATATTGATGTCAACTTATTATGTGATGTAGATAATCACCCGTAAGAGGAGCGAGAGCTTATAGAAAAATTATAGCGATAAGAATCAGGTATGTAAGGCATACTTTTTTATTCTTTGGGAATGATCGACGAATAAGTATAACCATAATGGTGTCCCTTCAAAAAGAACTCTACTCTTAAATTTAAAGCTTGCTATTCCTTTAATATCATATTGTTACAATTTATAACTCTTATTGTTATGCTTCAGAAGTATGGCTGGCCAGTGGGCCGAGTCGGCCGGGTCCCGCCCCGAACCCGACCTTTTTTTTTTAAAAAAACATTCAGTATCGGGACCCATCCCGGACCGCCCCAGGCTCGCCAGTCCCGACCCGAATTCGGTCCCGCCCCGATCCCTCCCGAAATCCCCCTTTTGCAAAAATAACCGTTGCACCAACGATCATTTTACATTTTGGACGTTGTGCAACGACCATTTTTGGCCTCCCCCCTCCCCCCTACCCCCTTAATATTTATTATTAACTCATAAGTTATTATATTTACACTTTAACCCAATTTTTCAACTATAAATACCTCATTTTCTCTTCATCTTTCGCATAAATCATCCTACAATCTCTCTAATCTCTCAATCTATTTCTCTACAAGTCTACATTGTCTACTAAATATTCAATTTTCTTTATTCATTTGGGAATTGGGAGTGAAGTTGGCAACTAGTTTGAGGATCTTCCATCGAGCAATGTTTCAATTTCAACCTCTCGATTACACGTCGATGTTTGGTACATTCGTTCCTTCATTAAATTATTATTGTCCGTTTATTTTATTTAGCGCACTTAATTTCATTTACTTTAATTATTTATTAGTATAATTATAAATTTATAATGGAAGGATTTAAACGTATGCTTACGGGTAGGGGTCATGCTTCTTCTAGTAGGGGCTACAAGGGCAAGGGTACTTCTTCTAGTCATCCTATTTCTAGACAGAATCCTATTCCTACACAAGATGATTTTGTTGATACTGAACATTTTCCTACCATTATATTTAGACGAGGAGCTATTTTCTGGAACTCAAGAAGACTTTAATTTAGACGATGATCTAGATGATACACCCACTAATGTAGATGACAACACACCCACTAGTGCACCTTCAATTGAAATGCCTCCTATTGCCCCTAGTATGAGACGAGGTCCAGCAAAATGAACATCAAAATCAGATGCATGGACATTTTTTGATAGGAACGTAGAGAATCAAGTAGCCAGATGTAAAATTTGTAAAGATGTTTTAAAATTTAAAACTGAAAAAGGTCACGGTGGGATGGAGAGTTTAATGAGACACGTAGCAAGGGCTCATCCAGCTAGGTATGCCCAATACGAGGCTTCAAAATCGGGTGCGCAAACGTCCGCTCCATCGGGACAAGGTTCACATACTGATACTGTCCCGGACCAACTACAAGGTCAAATTAATCCTATGACGGGGGGAATTGTAGGCCCTAAATACAATAAACATAGAGATAGGGAAGCAATAGCAAAATTAGTTGCTGTGGAGGGTTTGCGTTTTTCATTTCCTTCATCTCCCGATTTTTTTCATTACATTAGAGATATGTATAATCTTGCTTTTAATGGTTTTCCTAGATCAATTGTTCAGAGAGATGTATTTAAATTCGCACATGAATATCAACAATATTTACGTTATTCATTATATCATTTTAATAGAAAAGTGGCTATCACTTTTGATATAGGCCGCAGTACTAATGTCCATGATTATTTAACGGTAATATGTCATTAGATAGATTATAAATGGTCTATGCAAAAATGTATTTTAGCATATAGATATATAGATGATAGGCACACTAGTACTTTTATTACAGAAAATATTTATCAAGTGTGCGATTATTATGGAATAACTGATAAAATTATGACTATTACATTAGATAACGCTTCTTCTAACAATTACGCTATTACAATTTTAAAAAATAGTTTAACTCCATCTTTTGCAGATCATTTTCATATAAAATGTGTGTGTCATATATATAACTTAATTGTAAAGGATGGTCTATCTTTTTGAAGACATTTTTAGTAAAATACAATTTGCTATAAACTTTATTTTTAAAAATAATAGAATACAACGAAGAAACGAATATAAAAAAACTTGTCACGATTGTCAACTACCTTATAGAAAAATTCCAGAAGAAGTACCCACTAGGTGTAATTCTTTATACGAGCAACTACCTGTTGCTTATGACTATAGAAAACCTATAACTTTATTTTTTAACTCTCATAATCAAAATTCAGCTGATATGATTGTAGATAGCGATTGGGGAAAAAATTTCGAACTTATTGTATTTTTAGAGAAATTTTTTCAAGCAACAAAAGAATTTTCCGGTATATATTATTCTACTATTTCAACTATGTTGTTTTATATAACTCTAATATTTTTACTGCTTAATGAATATATGGATAAATCAGCTATTAAAAAAATATTTATCAAAATAAAAAAATATTTTATTCCTATTCCAACTATTTATATTATTGGTGTTGTATTAAATCCGACTATTAAAATAGACGGTACTAAATCACTTATTGAAACTATTAATCGTATAGAAGTACTACCACCTCCAAGTCCCAAAAATCCAAATCACCCACCACCTATTGAACAAACTAAAGAAGAAGTGTTGTCTAGCGTAGAAGACGAATGCAAAAAAATATATAGGTTTTACAAATAAGAAAGTGCTAGCAACCTACGGGCTTCCATACCATCATCTTTTTCTTCTTCTTCTTCAACACAACCTCACAAAAGACATGCTGTTTCTGCGGCTAGTATTGAAAGCCCTAGAAATAGAATGTGCGGCCGTACCGCTACTAGCCAAATTAGCGAGTTTGATATTTTTATTTTGAAGGGTTCTGTACCGTACCAAGCAGTTCTCAATGAAGAAGGACGTGAAGACCTGCTGAAATACTGGATGGGGAATGAGAAGACATTTTCGACACTTTCAATGATGGCCCGAGATGTTTTGAACATTAAAGCATCATCAACGGAGACAACTTGGAGATTGTAGCATTATTTAGAGATTGGATACGAGCGGAGCGGAGAAGGTGCGGTCAATCAGAGATCAACGAAGAAGAAGACGAAAACTACAACGAAATCTTATCCGAAGGTGGTGGAAGAGACGTGGAGCAATTTGACCAATAAATACCAATTCCAACCGAAGAACCACAAGAAATTATCAAGAAACTAGAACATGTTTTTTTCAAAATGTAATTTTTTAATTGTAATTTTACTATGTAATTTGCAACTTTTGAACATCACAAAGTTGCAATTTTGACAATTGTATTTGTATTACAAAAAAATTCATATGTCTATTAAATAATATAAGAGGCACAAAACTAGCTTTGGGATATTTTTATTACACTATCTTGTTTAATTATTGAGTTTTTTAGTTGCCATACCAATAACAACCCCTTGTATCTTTGTGGCATAATCCGACATGCGCTCGACTACACTGACTACAAGATGTCCAGGGCAGTCTCACTCGACCTGTACCACACTGACCCTGAGATACTGGTGTCTGTGAACCATATAAACATCGATGGTCCTTGACCAATAAACTCCCTAGGATGTAAGCTCCCTGACCCTTCAAGCGGCCTATCTCTATCAGATGCTTTAGGGTGACGTCGTGCCTGGGAGGGAACCAACTGAGTCAATACCTACACCGCTCTCCTTACATCCTCATCAGATGGAGCCAATGGTAGAACTTATGGTACAAGAGCTTTCTTCAGCTCCTCTAGTACTACTGGAGTCGAAAATACATGGAAAAATGACACACTCATATCCTTTACTAGTTTTGTCTCAATAGAGGGTGTACTACTCGCATCCACTCTCAAGTCATCTTCAATCTCGCTTCTAAAAGAATGCATCATTGTAATCATAAACATGATAAGGGTTACAGAGAGAACTCTTACAACTCAGCTCTATCGCACGATTCTAGATCAAGAAGGAAGGTAACCATCATCCTAAATGCTCCGTAGCCTCCTGTCTATAAGTGTGGTGCACAACATACCCATAAACAAGACTCTAATAGACATGGCTTGTAGACTCACAAGGACATTCCTACTCTGATATCAAGTTTGGCATGCCCCAAACCGGAGGGGCACGACCGGCACCCAAGCCTTACTTGTCTAGTGCCAACATATATGACTTAGCCTTATTTTTAATATAAAACAGGCTGTCAAGGCCGCCATGGTAGAATGAAAAACATATGATAGAAAATAAAAAACTAACGATACCATCCTAACATGAATATACACAGATATGGGCCGACAAATCTCTACATAAAGACATATGCCGACGAGGCCATACATGACATATATACATAGGACTCATGTCTACAAGCCTCTAAGAGAATATCATCATCTTTATATGGTCGGGACAAGGCCCCGCCATACCCATAAACATGTACATAACATCATACTAACTCCAAAGAAGAAACTCCAGAACAAAAGGAGTGCACCAACCACACCTGAGATGCGAACCTACTGGCGAGGTCATCAATCCATCTATCTAAACCTGCGGGCATGAAACACAGCATCCCCCAACAAAAGGAAAATTAGTACTAAAGATGTACTGAATAAGTCACAAGTAAGAGCCTCAATGTAAAAGAGAGTCAAGAAGGATCAACTTGTAACTTGTATTTTCCACTGAGGGTCATGATATGTATTATGCAATATACACACGCATATAGTGCCATCATAAATCATTAAGCCTCTCTTTGGGGCTAACATCATCGGCATAACCAATTGATCAGTGGTGCCGTTACATATTGGAGCTTAACATGTCATTATATATCTCATTATGATTCAATAAGATAAGACATATTCATGAATGAAGAACTGACATCATTAACTTAACATGAATAGAGTCATTTTGGAGGGACATTCGTATACGTTTGGTTTACATTCAGGTCATGCCAAAAGAAGGAAATGATAGCCTTCACATACCTTTGTTGTTTACTTATCTACACGGCGTCAGTTCAACCCGTTAGTACTTCAAGATACAAAAATGATAAGGGACCATTTTTAAGCTTACGGAAGCTAGAATTCAACACAAATGATCAACTAGCTCGTCTATAAAAATTTGGACGACACCTCCACTTATTACTTTGACTTTCTTCCAATCAACCAACAAAACCAACATGTGTAGAATATCAATAAGCAATATTTAAATCAATATCAAACTTTATATCCATCACCAAAACAACACCAAACAACCCAACAAGAGATAAGAACAATACTAACAACTTTCAAGTGTTACATGGTCACTTCTTCTCTGTAACTTATAATAACATCATCAACATACCCAACATATAGAAAAGCACAAAAACAAAAAAAAAACATAACCAAGTTATTCTCCATCATTTCCAGCCATGTGAAGTTATATATATACATCCCCAAAATAGTCCAACAAGAGACAACGACATCTTACTCTACTTCATTTGCTAACTTTTAGTTCTTCACCAACCAACATAAACAACACATAGATAATCCCAAACACAAGCAATAAGGGGTTAAACTTATCTTATCCAGAAAGAAAAATTCCAAGAACAAGGCTTCTTTAATTTGGAAGAGATAAAAACTTAGCAACAACACCATATAAGTGATCTCCACTACTTCTACAACACTTTTGATGAAGAGTAGGTGGTTTAACCCTGGGGAAGAGGGGCTGCCTTGGGCTATTTGGTAAATAAATATTTTATAGCTTAGGAGAGAAGATAAAATACATGAAAGCCATCTCACACTATGAGACAGGACTGAAACTTGAAGCCTTTTCCACTTTAGAACCCTAGAGAGAGAAGGGTGGTTGTTTTACTTAGGAGAGAGAGAGAGAGCTTCCATAGATTGTTTTGATAGTTAAGCTTGAAAATATGAGATGAGAGATGAGATAAACCATCCCCTAAAGGGGTCTTTTCTCGTCCAATCCATGCTACACTTTTAAGACATTTGTAGCCTTTTCTTTTGCAAGTAGGTGACACACCTAGTTGTCACCTACTTTCTTACTTAGGTGGTGTCAATTGCTGGTCCCTCATCATTTGACACATGTCACGTCCTTGCTTAATAATAAAGACACGTGTCAAGTAGCTTAATCTAGTAGGATGTATAAGCAAGCAACTCAAGCAAGTAGGATGGGTAAGCAAGCAACTCAATCTTGTTTGTCTGAAATATCATTTCTCACATTTTAGTGCATTCGTCAACCTCAACTTAGTCGTATATAGTTTGAATGAAAATGCGGGATGTTAAATATTTTCCCAAGTCTCATTCACCTTAACCGATGTAGCCCTCTTCGAGCTCACGTTAGATAACTTATGATGAAAATGACGTAAGAATTACGAGGTGTAACACCTTTAGTGGCCGCTTCTCTAGCGGCATTAGCTGTTTCATCCCTTGCGACCTATTCTTGGAGGTCTGTAATCTTTCCAAATAGTAGATTGATCACATCTTTATGGTGTGATAGGTTTTCAGGGTCTTGAGGTGTTGGGTCCTCTATAACCAGTGGTTACTTGTTATGCCCGTCATCCGGAGTTCCAGTGATGTTTTCTTGATTTTGTTCAGGAAGGAATGTTGTTGCAGCTTTAGATCTTGTAAAGTATTCCAGCATGATACAACACGAATAGACACTCTCTTTAAGATAAGAAAATTTCAAAAGCAAATGACGTTAGTGAAAAATTATAATACAAGATATCACATATAGATTGCACATAAAGAACATAAACTCATGCATTTGATCCAAATACATAATTGATTTTTCATTTCGAGTGTAATTGTAAAACCACAATATTGGGGGAGGGGGCCATCACCCAACACTCGAAGCCCTAAGAGAAACAACCGTAGCATTTGGAACATGTGATACAAAACATGGGCTGAAAAGGCCTCTATATAACCATATAAATTAAGAATGTATGACAACCTGCACGCAGAAGAGTCCCAACACGATACATTCAGATAACCATGGCCGACAAGGCCACAAAAAGAGTATTTCACTAACAATGGGGGACAACAAGGCCATGACTTACATACACACACTATACACTAGTCTGCGAGCCTCTAAGAGTGCTGTTATACATCATCTAATCAGGATAGGGCCTCGCTATATACAAAATACTAGGAATATTTACAACAGTACCAATCGACTATTGTATAGTAACTCCGAGAGAGAGGAGTGCGACAATCATAGTTGAACAGACAACCTACTAAGGAGGAGCGACGCTCTGTCTATCTGTACCCGCAGGCATGAACACAGTGCCCCAAAAAGAGGGCATCAGTACGATAGATATACTGAATATCTAAGGAAGATAACATATGTAAATAGAGGATAACATAAGATATATGGAACCAGAAGTCAACCTGAAACTCACAAGAAGCCTCCGAGGGGATACCCGGTCACAAGTATGGATATATATATATGCATGTCTGTAAATCAAGGCACTCAGTGGGGCTATATATAATATAGTATCAAGCCGATCTGTGGCGAAAATCATTTAATGTTATATTGCACCCAGCCTCAAAGAGGACTCGATTGTACTTGACCTTAATAGGACTAGGTAATGTCAAAACTAGCTGCAGTGGTGTGTACATATAAGTTTCATATCCAGCTGACTATAGAATGGCTCGGTAAATATATATATAAGTGCAATGCAAGTAATGACTCTGAAGGGCCTTATGGATTCAACCGGAGTGACTCAATTGTCGTTATCCTCCGAATATCGTTATGTAACTATGTCGGTGTCAATTATCCAAGAGATCACAAGGATCATAAGAAGACATATGATTCAAAATGCTATCAAGACGGGAAGTGGTCCTATCGAAGAACAATAAGAGTCATAGGCTATAACAATACAAAACAAAAGTATTCATAAGCTCAAATCTTAAGAATAGACTGCATTTTTGGAGGAATGTTCGTTATGCTTACGCTTATTCATAGGTCATGCCAAAATAAAGAAAGAGTGAGCCTTAACATACCTTGCCGATAAAGCTAGTTACATTCCACGGAGTCTTGCACGTGCTATGGATGATTATCTATATTAAACTAAGGACGTATCAATATCAAGCTCATATCTTATAAAAGTTTTCATTAAGACAATTCATCGAACTTCTTGTGTGCAATACTTCATAATGTCGTTTCTAGGTCAAACTCAACATATCTCGGCTCAAAAACCTTCATCTTTACTCCTTCACCTTCCTACCAATATATTCATACTCGTACAACTCTATTTAATAGCTCAAATCATGTGAAAATAGCCCATACAACAAAGCTTAACCTGAAGCTTCATAGTCGCTAAGTTCTTCAAGAAATTTCTTCAAAAGTCTAAGTTCATACTTATATCAACTTGAGCTTAGGTTAGGGAAGATGAAATTTACCTTTAATACACTAATAATCCTCTGTTCTCAGATTACTTCAACACTAAGATACCTTCTAAGTTGTTACAACGAACAAGGAAAGATGCTAACGATAGACACAGGGTTATTTACGATGATTTGGTGTAGTTTGTCTTTGGATTCAATCCCAAATGGGTGGATATCTTTTGAGTGGAGCTCGGGGGGCACTTTAGGTTATGGGAAATGAATAAATGAAGACCCAAGTCGAAGCCCATCCTTTTATACAAAAAGAAGAAATTGCACCGCCCTATTATACAGTGTAATTATACGGTCTGTATAACTGAACCGTATAATCAGACCTGCAGCCTAAATTTTGGAGAGAAAAATATGGTGAGGTTCCCAATTTGTACGATACGTACAATTTTGTTCGGTCCATAAATTTTGGCCGTCAATTTTGGAGATTTTCCGATTTCGTCAAAACGTATTTTCTTCAATCTGTTTAACTTCTATACACTCTGGTACTTCTATAAACAAGCTATGAAAATCCGTTATACTTCTATAAGGTCATATATCTTCCCGAGATATCGGTGTCAATCGATGACACGACGAAACGTTAAACTATGAGGCATAACATCCTTCTCCCCTTAGGAACATTCGTCTGCGAATGTTGAAATATTCTCAACTCTCAAGAGTTCTAAATATTTTGGCAGAGTTTTACTTGTAAACAAGACTATCCAAAAACCTGTCAAGCAGGCTAAACACATATCCAACACAACACAAGGCTATATAACAACAAGATAACATTAAATCAGCCTCACACGACAACTTATGCTTATAATAATGAGAAAAAAGTTAGACATAACTCACCTCAACGTTCTCCTGTTGATACCTGAGGTGCACCTTTTATACTTGTCTTAACATCACCACCTAAATAAGGTATATGGATCAAGATCGATAAACAGAATAGGAGTGGAAGAATCATATCACATGAATATTCATATAAGATTGAAATCTGAAACAGATAAGGGTATCTGAATTTCATATCTTCCTCGGCCTCCCATGTCATTTGTTCTGTATTATTGTTTATCTAAAGCACCTTCACAGAGGCTACCTCTTTGGTCTGTAGCTTATGGATATGATAATCTAAGATAGAAACTGCAACTTCTTCGTATGACAGATCATCTGTGACCTGAACATCCTCATTGGGGGTGATGCGGAAGGGATCACCTAGACATTTACGAAGCATGGATATGCGAAATACAAGATGGCTGCTTCTAACTCCGGGGATAACTCAAGCTTACAGACTACTTGGCGTATTCTTTAAATAATCTAAGACGGTCCGACATACTTGGGGCTAAGCTTGCCCTTTTTGCCGAATCTCATCATGCCTTTCATAGGCAATACATAAAGGAACACCCATTCTCCCACAACGATCTCCCTAGTCTCGATGCTGGTTATCTGAATAGGAATTTTATCGACTCTGAGCTATCGACAACCGCTCCTGAATCATTTTCACTTTCTTTACGGCTTGTTTCACTAAGTCAGGTCCCAAAAACTTGGTCTAACCTACATCAAATCAACTGATAGGAGACCTGCATTTTTGTCTATACAGGGCTTCATACGGGCCCATCCAGATTCTAGAATGGTAACTGTTGTTATAGGAAAACTCAATAAGTGGAAAATGGAAAGCACTATTAAGATAAATTTGAGTACCCAAACCTTTCTGAAAGGACCTCCAGAAGTTAACAATAAACTGAGCGCCTCTGTCCTATATAATAGACACCGGAACTCCATGAAGTCGGACTATCTTAATGGAAAACCTAGTGTAATCCTTAGTTGAGTAAGTGGTTCGGACGAGTAGGAAATGAGATGACTTTGTAAGTTTATCTATGATAACCCATATAGAATCGAACTTTCGACGGGAACTAGGTAGTCCGTAATAAAATCCATATTGATTGTTTCCCATTTCCATATTGGAATATCTATATTCTGCATCAATCATCTAGGTTTCTGATGCTCAATCTTAACTTGTTGGAAATTCGGGCCCTGAGCTGTTGGAGGTCATGATACATCTTGGTAGAACTAGGATAAATAGAATACCTGGACTGGTGAATTTCTATGATAATCCACCCTCAATGTCCTTCAACATCGGGTAGACACAACCAACCTTTATACTTAAGAACTACATCTCCCGATTTCGAGCAACCATTTCTTTTGAAAAGGAATGCTTTGTTTAATACCTACCAAGGCTGGATCGTAAAATTGTCATTCCTTCACTTCTGGCACTAAGGAGAATTCAGTTGTATTCTAAACTATGGCACTCCCATCGCTTGTATCAATCAATCACACACTCAGACTGGCTAACCGATACAGATCTTTGGCCATTTCCAACTTATGAACTCCCATATGCTTCAGGCTGCCCATAGACTTCTGAGTTAACTGTCGTCTACAATGTTTTCTTTGCTAGAATGGTACAAGATATCGTCATCGTAATCTTTCAGCATCTCAAACCATCTTCGCTGCCTCAAGTTCAACTATTTCTTCATGAATATGTACTACAAGCTCTTATGATCTATAAATATATCAACATGAACCCCATACCAATAGTGACGCTATATCTTCAGAGAAAATATAACAGCCGTAGTCGGGTAATTCTGCTCGTGTTTTCTTAATTGCCTTGAAGCATACGCAATAACCTTGCCATAATGCATAAAAAAAGGCAAACCCCACTTTGGAAGCATCATTGTATAGAACACAACCCTCAAATCCCTCAGGAAGTGCCAGAACAGGTGCTGATGTTAACCTGCTCTTTAACTCCTACAAAACTCTTTTCGCAAGCCTCTGGCCACTGAAACTTAGCTGTGTTATGAGTCAACTTTGTCTGTGAAATGGCAATGGAATAGAAATTCTCTATGAATCTCCGATAGTGACCTGCCAAGCCCAAGAAACTACATACCTCTGTAGGAGTTATGGGTCTTGGCCAACTCTTTACCGCCTTGATCTTCTGCCTATCGACCTTGATGCCTTCGTCTGATACTATATGACCCAGAAAAGCCACCAAGTTCAACTAGAACTCACATTTAGAGAATTTAGCATACAATTTACGATCCTGGAGTATATGTAATACTTCTCTCAGATGATCCACGTTCTCTTCTTTTGAGTAGTAACATACCAAGATGTCATCAATAAATACTATCACAAAGATATCCAAAAATGGCTTAAACATCCGATTCCTTAAATCTATAAAAGATGCCAGTACGTCAATTAAGCCAAAAGACATAACCAGAACTCACAGTGGCCACATCTGGTCCGAAAAGCTGTCTTTGGAATATCCTTTTCCTTAACTCTCAGCTGATGATATGCAGATCGAAGATCGATCTTTGAGAAACGCTTAGCGCCTTGAAATTAATCAAACATATCATTGATCTTGGGAATGAGGTACTTATTATTAATAGTTACCTTGTTCAGCTGACAGTTATCGATACACATTCTCAATGAATCATCCTTCTTACGAATGAATGACACAGGTGCACCCCACAGGGAAGTACTAGGTCTGATAAAGCCTTTTTTTTAGAAGATCTTTTAACTGAGCTTTCAATTCCTTTAGCTTGGTAGGAGCCATTTGATACAGATGCATATATATAAGTTGGGTATCTGGAAGCACATCAATAGCGAAATAAATTCCCCTTTTGGGAGGAATGCGAGGGAGTTCATCAAGGAATACGTCAGAAAATTCATTAATGACAGGAATTGACTGACGGGCTGGAGGCTTTGCCTCCACATCCTGAACATGCACTAAATGATAGATATATCCTTTTGAAATCATCTTTTGAGCCATAAGGTAGGAAATAAACCTCCCCTTAGGTGCTGCAACATTGCCCTTCCATTCAATAACGGGCTACCTTGCAAAATTAAAGCAACTCGACTTTCGTCCAACAAGCCACATTAGCATAACAAGAAGCCAACCAATCTATACCCATAATAACATCAAATTCCACCATTTCTAGTTTATTCAAGTCGGTTAAAGTATGGCGATAATAGGTCTGTACATCACAACTCTTATACACTCGCTAAACAATCACAGGCTCACCCATGGGCGTATACACATTGAATGACTTATGTAATAATTCAGGCTCCTTTCCACACATACCAACAACAAATAGGGTCATACATGACAAGGTATAACCCAGATCTATTAAAATATATACGTCAAGAGAGAGGATGGATAATATACTTGTAATCACATCCGGAGCTTACTCAAGATCCTGTCTGCCTGATAACACATAGATGCAGTTCTGATGACCGCCAGAGCTAGATGCTCCATCCCTGTCTCTGCCTCTACCTCTACCAGCCGATGTCTGCGTGCCTTTCCCAAGGGGCGTAACGATGAAGAAGAGGCTACTATAGCCCATGTCGACTGTTCCATACCACCTCTACCCCTATATAACACCTCGTACCTTCAGGCTAAGGTTTGACATATATGATGGGAACGTAATGGAACTAATATAAGGAGTATTGGAAGTGTTTTAAAAACTAATCATGTTATAAGAAGAGTCTTTGGGCAAAGTGATGGATATAAGGAGGGGTGATGTTGGGTAAGTGGATCGGGTGTGGAGGGTATTCGGGTTAACCCGAGATTAAGGCACAAGCAGGGGTGTTTTTTTTTCGGATTGGCCGTGTGTGTGGTGTATTGGAGGCTGTTTCTGGTGAAAGTAGTGGGAGTAGGCTTATAGAGTTTTGAGGGGTTCTTTCGGGTGGGTTAAGGGTCAGGAATACGCTCGGTACTTGGTAGTTTAGTGGTGGCAAGGGTGCGGAACAGACCTAAACCAGTGAGGTTCTCGATAGGTGTGTTATGATCGGGCAGCGTGGTGTTGATGACTATTTTGGGTAGTTGTATAAGGAACTTTGTCAAGACGTTTATGTGATGTTCGGGCTTTGGTGATAGGATGACGGTAGGAAGCCGGAACAGTACTGGGATAGTAAGGTTCTCGGTAAATATATTATGCGGACTACTTGGTGGTGTTTGGATTGGGTGGGTATTTTTGGACTGATTCGGGTGATGAACTTTGGTGGAGGTGTTAATGAGACATTGTGGGAGGAAGTGGTAATCGGTACGTATTATTTTAGGTGAGGGTTGAACACGAGTTGTAGGATACAACGCGAGTCAAGCAATGAGGGATTCTTGGTAAGTGTTGGTTTTGTTGCTTCGATTTGGATGTTTAGTAATTGTGGTTTTAGTGAGATATGAAAGATATGTCCAAGGATAGAGGAACATGGAGTTAATTGCCTGAACCGACACTAAGGATTTAGTGATCAATGGCACAAGGTCGAGATCGGGGTTTACTAGTCACAATGCCCGTGAACAAGCCAAACGAGGGTGATCGATGCCCTTGTTGCTCCCAAGGCTTAGAATAAGTTGGTCCACACAAGTACCAACCTTCGTTTACCACTAAGGATTTTCTTCAAGCTTGGGTATAGACTAGGTCACACAAGTCTTAATCAATACTTGCACCTAAGGAGAGTTTGGTTAACACAAGAACCAACTAAAAGTAAACACACATAAGTGAATACATTTATCTTTGAGTAAAACTCCCTTTTTTATATCAATCAACTCTTATCATTTACAAGTCCTAAGGTTCCTATTTATAGTAAGCAAAAGACTATTCTAGAAAACAAACTAAAGACACAAGCTTTCGGCCTAGTGGGAAAATGGTTCGGGTTTTCTTGTTGGCCAAGAGGCTTCTTGACTTTAGTGTGATCAATGGGAAAAGGTTTGGAGTTTCTTGGAGACAAAGTTGAGTTCAAACTCCTTCACACCTCTTTGTGGACTCCAAGTCGAAAAGGGAATGGATTGTGCACTTCAAGGATCACATCTTCTTGGAATGGGTTTTGGAAGCTTCCATTCTTTGTTCTAGGTTGACAAGCCATTTCGGCCAAACCTCTTAATCTCCCCTAGGAAGACTTTGAAGACTTCCATTCATGAATTGTTATCTTGAAAGCCTCATCTTGTAGAACATCATTGTCCTTGCCAACTTGTCCTCCAACTCACAGCTTAGTCATCTTCTTTGAAGACCTTTTCGCCTAGTCATCTTGTGTCAAGGACTCTCGGTTTTTCCATCCCTTACATGAACTATTAATTGTGTCCTAAGGTAGTTATTCCATGTCCTAAGACAAGAGCTAAAAGTTAAGATAAGAAAAAGAAAACAACAAGCTAAAAGAAAACATGGTCTTCGGCCAAGACCTACATACAAAGCCGAATAAAATATGTACTTGAATATTCACGTAACAAGCCCAATGCCATTCCATTTTGCATGCCATAATAAGAACATTATCATCAGATGATTAAGTATCTTCGGAACTTTGAGCTTAGCACATCGAGGATAAAATTGGAACCTTGAGATCACGGGGAGTTTTCCATCAGACTCCCCTTCTTTGAAAGAATTTGTCCTCAAATTCGATCTATCTAAGTGTAAAACAATTTTCTCAACAATAAGTGTTGATCTAATATTTTCACGTCTAGATAAGTCCGGAAGTATTTTTTGGAAGCTTGCCTCAAAATTTTCCAAATAAGGATCCGAATATACGACACGTAGTTTTGAACAATGATGTCCGCATAGTGTCGCGAATTCCATATCGTATAATGCTTGGCCATAAGTAGAACATTGGTCCGGTGCACCATTCAAATTTGTTCTAGAGTAAAAGAATTCACTAACTCTAGTTTCATGCTGGACATCCAATGGATTTTTCGACTAGGCATCGTTAGGACTGAGGCTTACCAAAAACTACAGAAATGAGCATTCCACATTGGCCACGGGGACTTGCACATTATAGTGAGATTGTAGGCCAATTGGTCATTGATGTACACCTTCCAATCTTCATCATTCCTCGGTACCACTAAGACATGCCATGTCGGAGCTAAGGGACCCTCGGTCATCCACGCCTTGCCTTCCACATCCATAGACTCTGTGTGTAGGTAACGAACCTCTTGAAAATAAATCAAGAGCGAGTTCATTATCTTCCTTTGGTATGATTTCGGATGTGTTGTTCATTGGGAATTCCATGTAGGCATCTTCTTATATGCGACTTTGCTCATATGATGGATTGACAAAGAAGGTACCACTCATTTCCTCAACTTGGCACAAGGGGTTGGTAAAGAAGGTCCACCCTCGGGATGCTTCTTCATGCTCATGGATAGGGGCTTGACATGGAACAAGGTCCTCTTGAATATGTGGCTTGGTTGTTGTCGTCGGAATATCATATGGAGAAAGTTGTCTTCCGAGAGCTATCTCACAAAGAATATCAACATCATTATTTGATGGTAGCTCGGGGGCTGGCTCACTTGGTATGACATCTCCCAATTCTTGTTCTTGGCATCCATAGTTTTGGTAAGTAGATAATGAACTCCTTGAAAATAAGTCAAGGGAAAGTTTACCATCTTTTGTTGGTCGTGTTCCGGATGCAATGCCATTCGGAAGTTCCTCTCCGTCGGTACTTTCCACCGTGACTTCCGCAACGTTCTCCTTTTCCTTGCATGCCCATGATTCTATAGGACTCCCCTTTTTGGATTCCTCTTCTCTCCTTTGTGCTTCAAGTAAGAGGGTTTCAGCTTTGCGCTTCCTGGCGCGTCAGACTTTCATGTCCTTCACTTCACTAGGTGACATCGGCACCAACCCGATCTTCTTATTATCTTTTGGAATGGAATAAATGTTCCTTCCTTCATCACGTTGTGCCTTAGTGTCAAGTTGCCATGGTTGCCCCAATAAAATATGACATGCATCCATAGGAAGGACATCACACCATATTTCATCTTCATACTTTCCAATATGAAAGCTAACAAGAGTTTGTGTTATGATTCTTAGCCTTTCATCTTGGTTCACCCATTGAATGTTATATGGCCTTGGGTGGTTACGGTGGGAAACTTTAACTTGTGTATAATCTCCTCGAAAGACAAGTTGGCACAACATTTCTCATCTATAATCACGTGGCACATTCTATCATTTACTTTGCATCGAGTGTGGAAGAGAAGTTCATTTTGCAGCTTCTCATGTGCATCAAGTTGAATGCTTAGAACATGTCGGGGCATTGAGTTTTCACACACCACTACTAGAGTGAAATCTCCCTCAATGTTTTCTTGACCATACAATGGATTATGTGGAGAGGTACTGCCCTTTCCTTTAACATGATACAACGAGTTAGGGCAAAGGACACATCTTTGTTCTTCTCCTCAGAATTCCTTGATTTCGGTCTTCTATATAGTAAAGGAACTCCCACAACCGTGGTATTATTTCTCTTCATACCTTGGATTGCTTTGTACAACCCTTGGCTCAGCATTTTTACTCATGGAAAGTCTTGAAAAGTCCCTTCTATATAGATAAGGCACTCCTATGTTCGTTGCTTATTTGCTCCATAGCATCAAAGCGTGGGACGGGATGTCCAAGCTCTGATACCAATCTGATAGATATAAGGAGGGGTGATGTTGGGTAAGTGGGTCGGTGTGGAGGGTGTTCGGGTTGACCCGAGATTAAGGCACAAGCAGGGGTGTTTTGGTTTCCGGATTGGCCGTGTGTATGGTGCATGAGAGGCTATTTCGGGTGAAAGTAGTGGGAGTAGGCTTATGGAGTTTTGAGGGGTTGTTGCAGGTGGGTTATGGGCCAGGGATATGCTCCGGAATTGGTGGTTCGGTGGTGGAAAGGGTACGGAATAGACCTGAACCAGTGAGGTTCTCGGTAGGTGTATAACGACCGGGCAGCGTGGTGTTGATGACTGTTTTGGGTAGTTGTATAAGGAAATGGGTCAAGGAGTTTTAGGGAGTTGGTGTAGACACTTTGAGGGTTGATCTGATGTTTGGGCTAAGTGTTGGTTTGGTTGCTTCGGTTTGGATGTTTAGTAATTGTGGTTTTAGTGAGAAATGAAAGATATGTCCAAGGATAGAGGAGCGGGGATTTAATTTCCCGAACCGACACCAAGGATTTTGTGATCAATTCCACAAGGTCGATACCGGGGTTTGCTAGTCGCAATTCCCATGAACAAGCCAAGTGAGGGTGATCGATGACTTTGTTGCCCCAAAGGCTTAGACTAAGTTGGTCCACATAAGTACCAACCTTCATTTACCACCAAGGGTGTTCTTCAAGCTTGGGTATAGACTAGGTCACACAAGTCCTAATCAATACTTGCACCGAAGGAGAGTTTGGTTCACACAAGAACCAACTAAAAGTAAACACACACAAGTGAATACAATTAGCTTTGAGTAAAACTCACTTTGTTATATCAATCAAGTCTTATCATTTACAAGTCCTAAGGTTCCTATTTATAGTAAGCAAAAGACTATTCTAGAAAACAAACTAAAGACACAAGCTTTCGGCCTAGTGGGAAAATGGTTCGGGTTTTCTTGTTGGCCAAGAGGCTTCTCAACTTTGGTGTGATCAATAGGAAAAGGTTTGGATTTTCTTGGAGACAAAGTTGAGCTCAAACTCCTTCACACCTCTTTGTGGACTCCAAGTCGAAAAGGGAATGGATTGTGCACTTCAAGGATCACATCTTCTTGGAATGGGTTTTGGAAGCTTCCCTTCTTTGTTCTTGGTTGACAAGCCATTTCGGCCAAACCTATTCATCTCCCCTAGGAATACTTTGAAGACTTCCATTCATGAATTTTTATCTTGAAAGCCTCATATTCTAGGACATCATTGTCCTTGCCAACTTGTCCTCCAACTCACGGCTTAGTCATCTTCTTCGAAGGCATTTTCGCCTAGTAATCTTGTGACAAGGACTCTCGGTTTTGCCATCCCTTACATGACCTATTATTTGTGTCCTAAGGTAGTTATTCCATGTCCTACTATGTCCTAATCCAAGAGCTAAAAGTTAAACTAAGAAAAAAGAAAACAACAAGCTAAAAGAAAACATGGTCTTCGGCCAAGACCTACATACAAAGTCGAATAAAATATGTACTTGAATATTCACGTAACAAGCCCAATGCCATTCCATTTTCCATGCCATAATAAGTACATTATCATCGGATGATTAAGCATCTTTGGAACTTCGAGCTTAGCACATGGAGGATAAAATTGGAACCTTCATATCACAGTGATTTTTCCATCACAAAGCATAGATGGAAGCTACTCTACATGTCATGTTTTCAAGTAAGTTTGCATAAGGCCTCAGTTCAGGTGAGTATTTGGAAAATTCTATTAGGAAATTGGGAATAATTTCTTCATAAAAGTTGTATTTATTTGAAATACCTTTCCAACGGTCTATGGTAGAGGTCAAACTGACATCGATACGAAATGTTATGCATGATTTACCAAAGATCATCGGCTCAGTCAAAATAAGCCTGGTGCGGGGCAAACCGCTTTGGGCATGGCCGCGCCGCGCCCGGACAATTTCCAGCAGGACATGAATTTTTCCAAGTTTTAAATATATCTAACTCCATGAGACTTCTCCCACTTTGGTAAAAAACTTTGACATCCATTTTCCTCTCCTCTCAACCTCCCACAACAAGGTATGTTCGCTCCTAATAATTTCTTATTTATTCTAGAATTAAATCATGATTAGTAACATGATCCTCTAACTAAAAGATAGAAATATCAGCGAAATCCATCGCAAGTAATTCAAGCTAGGGTTTAGAGCATTCTTTATCATAAAACAACATGGTTCATTGCTAGGAGCAATTACAGGTATGTGAGGAGAACTCTCTATGTATGGGAACCTTATTCATCATCCCCACGCATCGTTCATAAATATTACTATGAATTTCTTTAGATATAGCTATTGTGCCCTAGATCATGAAAAGTCGAGAACTTCTATCTTTTGAGAATATAACTTTATAGTTGTTCATAATTATCACTTTGAATATTTTGAACTCATTATGTAATTAGTATAGACTCACATTCAATATCCCATGAGTCTCAGTTATGAAAATTTAGGTTACTATGAATAATTAATGCTTCAAACTTCATAATCAGTTTATGAATACATGTCTCAGTCTAGTTCTATTTAGTATTTCAGTATCTTGTACTTCAGTATTCCAGTATCATGTACTTCAATATTCCAGTATCATGTACTTCAGTATGATTCAGTATTCCAGTATCATGTACTTCAGTATTCCAGTATTATGTACTTTAGTATTTTAGTATCATGTACTTCAGTATCTTGTATTGCAGTATGATTCTCAGTTCCTTATTGTAAATTATTTAATGTTGAACACCTAATTTTGGGCCCAAGGCCACAAATGTATTTGGGCCCAAGGCCACAATTTATGTATATGTGTATACTTAGTCCTAAGGACACAAATTTGTGCACATATATTGGGCCTAAGGCTATAGTTTATTATTTTAGTTAAACAAGTGATTCCATATTTAGAACAATAAGTACTCATAACTTCACTTCTTTGTTCACTTCAATTATCAGTTACCAGTTTCAGTTTCGTATTTATTCATGTATCTATGTTTTTTTATTTGGATTGCCCCTTTCCCAAGAACCCCACAACCGTTTGTTTCCTTTAGTTGGTTTTACATACTAGTGCAATTCAAAATGTACTAACGTCCATTTTTCCCGAGTCATGCATTTGATAGTGCACGTAACGACTTTTAGGATGATATATCTATATACTAGGATCTCTAGTATCAGCTGAGTTAGTGAGCCCTAATCTTTCAGGGCCTTATCATTTATTTTGCAGTCTTCATAGTTTATTACAGACAGTTAGTATGTCAAGGGCCTTGTCCTGGAAAACAGTTTTCATTTCAATACTCTTCAGAGGCTTCATAGACTAGAATAGTGGTTAGACAGAGTTCATCAGATTTTCATGCTTGTCGTGTTGACGCTTTTACTATGTTCAGACTTATTCAGTATTTTCCACACTTAATGATTATTCAGTCAGAATTTTAGTATATCAACATGTGTTAGTTTAATTCCTTTTTCAGTATGATTTGATATCACATGTTGATTTTGTCATCCAGTTGGTTCGCTCGGTCACATGCAGTTAGGCTCCAAGTGTTGTGTTATGTCCAGTACATGGTTCGGGGCATGATAAAGCTTGGTATCAGAGTAATAGGTTCAAGTGTCTTAAGGAGCCTATGAAGCCGTGTCCAGTGGAGTTTCCTTCAATATGTGTGTCGGCCATACATATAAATAGTTAACTACCAAGACATTTAGGATTGTCTCATTTCTTTTTATTCTAGATCGTACCATGAATCTTAGAGCATTAAGTAACCTTCGCTTCCTACCGAATTACGTACGCTTCAAATGTACAAGCGACGAGCAGGGAATTCATGGTCTAACTGAGGATGGTTACTATTAGGGGTACACTGAACTACTTATAAGTAAAGAATGCGACTTGAGGAGATATTAAGAGCGAAATAAAGTGCACGTCTCCCGAGAAGGGGTGTTGTATAATGAATTTGGAAGTTGAATAATAACAATGTACTTGAAAAAGGAGAATGAGAGACTGCAGGAAGAGAATGACTGAGAAATTAGAAAATGATCTAAGTCTACATGAAACGTAAATCATGGAGGATCTCATGGAGGTGGAGTCAGAATTTTTTATATAGGAGGTCATCAGACCCACTCCATATGCAGCTAGTACACCAGTCCCAAGCTCCAAATATGATTTAAAAAGTCAATTCAGCAAGAAACAGAGTTTCAGAGCACCAGGCTCTCAGTCAAAGGCGAGTGTAAGCCACAAAATTTTTTAGAATCCTATGTGGAACAAGTGTGATAAGAGGCACCAAGGGGTGTATCATTCAGGCATGGATATGTGTTTTGGGTGTAGCAAGCAGGGTCACTATCTAAAGGAATATGGTGTTGGAGGCCGCTATAAAGAACTATTTGTATGCTACAACAGGTCATCAAGACTGAGAGGAATCCTCAAATATCACCACAAGTATGATGATGATATCTCTAATGTCAGACCCCATAGGATAAAAGGTTAAGCATTTAGATGCAGTAGGCATATATATACATCACTATGAATTTGAGCAAAAACCCTAAGGACAAATTACATGTGATTCTAAAGTGGTATGATTTTAAGAAAAAATATGTAGTTTTCACTAGACTCATGCACATGAATAAGAGGAGATGTTGTACGACATGAGAACGATGAGCAGAGTGTTAAATTTCTAGGCATAGTTTAAGTTGTTTAAGTTTTGTCAGATAAGAGCCAGAGAGTATGACATTAGTAAGTTACTATAAGAACCAGTGACTTATGAGATAAGAAGATGTGACAGTTCCCTCTTAGGTTATGTGATTAAGTTTTTACCCCACGTGTGTATAGTTTGGTGTAAATTTGGAAGTGTATAGAAAGTATGGGGTTAGGCATTTTAAATCATTCATTTAAGAGAGACGTAATAGCCTTAAGTGTGACTCATGAATGTAGTTCCAAAAAGAAAGTGTACAACCTCATAATGTGGTCCGATGATGAGGGAAAGTTAGAAATAAGTTGGGTTATTCGGAGCGAAATAGGAGAACATGAGGCTAGCAGGTGGTTAGTTGAAGAATAGTAAGTAAGTCTTGAGCAAATACAGTGACTTAGCAATTCAGCAGAGCTAGTAGAGGTATGATTAATTTCTTTAGTTAGGATAACACTAGTGAAGTGGGCAACAGTTTCAATACAATCCAAATGTGCGTTAGAATCCAAAGGGTTTAAGTTAAATTTGAGGTATATAAATTAGTGAGAGAAGAAATCATCTAAGAAGTGATAGAGCAAGCTATAGAAGAATAGTCTTTAAGAGTTATCAAAAAAGAGTTTCCCTAAGATTGATAGTGTGAGCAAAGTTAAATTGTTAAGGCAAAGTATGCCAGTTATCAATACATTAGTTCCCCGTTTATATAAGTAATTTAGTTTTTCTCAGTAAGGAAGATTTCTTAAAATTGAGTCCAAAGATAATTCATCATTACTGTAAAGTATGAAAATTGCAGAAGAGCAAGAAAGTTAGTTGGAACCCAATAAGAGATAAGGATTTACAAGTATGAGACCTTAACCTCTGGTCTAAGGGAGAGATGTGTAAATCATCAGTAAGTCCAGTTGGACATTTGAAAACCAAAGAGTTAGAAGGAGATATGAAGAAACCTAGTTTAGTAATGTGAGCAAAATGATATAGTCTTCATAAGGAGGAAAGAAACCCGAAGTGAGTAGAATGTTTGTCGATTGACTTATGTCAAACTCAATTATTTTTGCAGGACATCATAGAAAATCTAGAAAAGCTATTAGATCATGTCAAGTCATGTGTAACGTGGATGTTGCCATTGAACGAGATTTTAATCTTGAGGGTGTTGGTCAAAGACTTAGAACATAATGTAACTATGAGTATTTTTAGGAAGTACCTTAAAAAGAAATGAAGTATGTGAAGTTTATATCACATTGAGGAAGACAAAAGAACTACGGTGAAGGAAGTTCACCGCCTAGCCAGTATTGGAGTTTGACTTTTGGACTCTGAAGATGGAGTAGTTGTTATTCAAAACATGGTTGAATCCTCCTTAGTAGTTGAGAAAAGAGGAGAACAAATTTATGATTCCTATCAATTGCAGCTAAAGGAAGGGATTAACAAGCATAAACCTACGTCTTTAGAAAAAGGGGAAGATGATGGTACTCTAGGCTACCAAGGAAAACATATGCATCACAGATGTAGATACACACAAAGAGAGGATTATGTCAAAGGCACGCAGATTCATGTATTCTACCTTCCCAAGCTCCACGAAAATGTATTATGACCTTGAGGAGATTTATTGGTCAAATGACATGAAAAATAGTGTAGAAAATTATGTGACTGAGTATAAAAAGTGTCAGCAAGTGAATGTCGAGCATCAGAAGCCCAGTAGTTTAGTACAAAATACATATATTCTTAAGTGGAGATGATAAATATGGACTTTATAATGTGTTTACATAGCTCATTTTGGAGGCACAATTTGAGTTGGGTGATCATGGAATGACTCACTATGTAAGACCGCCTTTGTTGGTAAAGATTATTGATTCCACAGAAGACTACGTCAGGTAGTATAATCAGGAAATCATCAGGTTTCATGGGACCCTTGTGTCTATCATTTCAGATTGTGGTGCTTAGTTCCCAGTGAACTTTTGGAAGTCATATTATAAAGGGTTGGGACCGGGTAAACCTTAATACAACTTTTCACACTCAGACAGATGGCCAGATAGTGTGCACTATTCAAACTTTGGAAAATATGTTGAGAGAATGTGTCTTAGATGTTAAAGGTAATTGGATGATCACTTGCCTCTCATCAAATTCACATATAATTACAGTTATCACCCTCGTATCAATATGGCACTGTTTGAAGCATTGTATCAGCGAAGGTGTAGATCACCTATTGGTTGGTATGAAACTTGAAAAAAAGAATTTCTAGGGCAAGACTTGGTCCATTAGGTCAGGGAAAAGGTTAAAGTGATTCAAGAGCGTTTCAAAGAGGCTAAGATTTGCCAGAAGTCCTATTCGGACGTGAAACATAAAGATTAAGTGTTTCATGTTAGTGATTGGGAGTTTCTTGAAAGTTTTGCCTATGGAAGGCGTCAAGCGATTTGAGAATCAATGGAAGCTTAGTCACATATATAATTAGACCATGCAGGATCCTACAAGGGGGTCGGCCCGGTAGCATATAAGCTGAAATTACCACCAGGGTTGGTTGTCGTACACTCAGTGTCATGTGATAACATTCACGTTTCCATTATTCAGATCTCATATTATAATATTAATGTTCTAGTACTCAGATATACGTGCCAGTTCAACACTCAGATATTCATGTCAACTCAGTACTCAAATACGTATGTCAGTCAACACTCAAATGTTTATGCAAGTTCAGTATTTAGTCATTTCAGTAGTCATTTAGTTTAGTACCTATTAAGTTCAACATTCATTTAGTATAGTACTCATGTGTTCATGTTAGTTCGGTGTACACATGTTTCCATCAGTCACGTTTATGATCCAGAGTTAGTCATACTCCTAACCAAGAACCATCATTCAAGGACAAATGGTCCCAATGGGGAGTTATTGTAACACCTCGTATCTTCGGGCTAAGATTTGACATGTATGATTGGAATGTAATAGAACTAATATGAGGATTATATGAAGTGTTTCGAAAACTAATCAAGTTATATAAAGAGTCTTTGCGCAATGTATAGACATAAGCTACTCTACGGGTCATGTATTCAAATGGGTTTGCACAAGGCCTCACTTGGGGAGAGCATTCGGAAAATTCTATAAGGATTTTTGGCATAATTCCTTCATGATAGTTATAGTTATTTGAAATACCTTTCCAATGGTATATGGTGGAGGTCAAATGGACACCCATACGAAAGGTTAAGTATGATTTATCAAAGATTGTTGGCTTAGTCAAAATAAGCCTAGCGCGGGGCGACTACCTTGGGCATGGCCGCGCTGTGCCAGACAAATTTTCCAGCAAGACATGATTTTTTCCAAGTTTTAAATATCTCTAACTCCTTGAGACTTATCCCACTTCGTTCAAAAACCCTTAGCATCAATTTTACTCTCCTCTCAACCTCTCATAATAAGGTAAGTTCGCTCCTAACGAATCCTTAGTAATTAAAGCATTAAATCATGATTAGTAACATGATCCTCTAACTAAAATATAGGATTAGAAATGAAATCCTTCGCAAGTAATTCAAGCTAGGGTTTTTAGCATTCTTTGTTAGAAAACAACATAGTTCGTTGCTAGAAGTGATTACATGTATGTGAGACTAACTCTCTATGTGTAGGAACCTTAGTAATTATCCCCGCACCTCGTTCATCATGATCACTACAAATTTCTTTAGATATAGAGATTGTGCCCTAGTTCATGAAAAATCTAGAACTTCTATCTTTTGAGAATATAACTTCGTAGTTGTTCATAATTATTACTTTGAATATTGTGAACTCATTACGTAATCAGTATAGACTCATGTTCGATATCCCATGAGTCTCAATTATGAAAATTTAGGTTACTATGAACAGTTAATGCCTTAACCTTCATAATCAGTTTATGAGTACATGTCTCAGTCTAGTTCAATTCAGTATTTCAGTATCATGTACTTTAGTATGATTTAGTATTATAGTATCATGTACTTCAATATTATTCAGTATTCTAGTGTTATGTACTATAGTATGATTCAGTATTTCAGTATCATGTACTTTTGTATGATTCAGTATTTCAATATCTTGTATAACAATATGATTCTCAGTTCCTTATTGTAAATTTTTTAAATGTTGAACACCTGTATTTTGGGCCCAAGGCCACATATGTATTTGGCCACAGGGCACAATTTATGTATACGTATACTTGGGCCCTAGGCCACAAATTTGTGCATATATATTGGGCCTAAGGCCATAGTTTATTATTTAAGTTAAATGAGTGATTCCACATTCAGAATAGGAAGTACTCATAACTTCACTTCTTTGTTCACATCAGTTATCAGTTATTAGTTTTTGTTTCGTATTTATTCATGTATCTATGTTTGTTGATTTGGGTTGCCCCTTTCCCGAACACCCCATAAATATTTGTTTCCTTCAGTTGGTTTTACGTACTAGTGCAATTCAAATGTACTAATATCTTTTTTTCCCGAGGCTTAAACTTCATGGTACAGGTAACAACTTTTAGGATGATGCATCTGCAGGATAGGATCTCTGGTATCAACTGAGTTGGTGAGCCTAGTATTTCGGAGCCTTATCATTTATTTTGCAGTCTTTATAATTTATTACAAACTGTTAGTATGTCGAGAGCCTTGTCTTAGAAAACAATTTGCATTTCAGTACTCTTCAGAGGCTTCATAGACTAGAATAGTGGTTATACAGAGTTCATAAGATTTTCATGTTTTCCATGTTGCCACTTTTACTATGTTCAGACTTATTAAATAATTTCCACACTTAATGATTATTCAGTCATAATTTTAATATATCAATATGTGTTAGTTTAATTCCTTTTTCAGTATGATTTGATATCACATGTTGATTTTGTCATCCAGTTGGTTCGCTCGGTCACATACATTTAGGCTCCAAGTTCTCCAAGTGTTGTGTTACGTTCAGGACATGGTTCAGGGATGAGACCCTTATCAGACAAAATCACATAATATGATCCGACTGCCTATATGAGTAACACACATTCTAAGCCCGGCGGCATTGCTCGAAATGAGTCTTGCCATATTGACCACATTATGACATTAGTGACCTCGCCTGACTAGAATATCCCTTATGTTGTGGGCTTGGTGCCGGGGAAGTCTGACCCTGACCAAAATATGTGGTCCGATTATGTCATTAGCCCTAAAACTGTAGTGGTTCACTACCCACCAAATAATAGGGGCATCTAGGAAATTGAGGCCTAAACCCACCTCGAAACTCTCTCATGTCACCTATCGACCGAGCCTTCTTATGCTGGCCCTTATCATGCTCTTGATTGGCTAGCTGCTGCCACTTATGGTCCTCTAGAATATGTGTATAGGCCTATATGCGGTAGATATCCATATTCAGATTCAAGGAAGATGTAGTGCACTCGTTCACCAAATGTGGTCCCAATCCATTAATAAACTGATGGACCCGATCACTCACCTCTGCAACAATGGTAGGAGCGTAATGAGCCAATAAATAGAAATACAAACTATACTCTAGGACGCTCATATTACGCTGCTCTAAGTGTAAGAACCTATTCTGCCTGGCCCGTTGAAGATAAACTTGCAGATACTGCTATAAGAATGCCTCGGAGAACTCTCTCCAACCCATAGGTGGGGCTCTGGGTCCCCGAGTATGCTCCTAAGTCTCAAACCAAGTCACGACAACATCATGCAACCTATAGGAAGCCAACTCTATTGACTCAACATCAGTGGCATGCATTACCCGCAAAGTATGTTGCATCTGATCTAAAAGGTTCTGCGGGTCCGTATTTGGGTCTAATCTCATGAATAACGAAGGGTGTTGATGAAATTCTGAACTCTCATATTGACCGCTCTATTGGAAGTACCAGAGGTCTGTCGCCGGACTTGAGATGCTACTAGACTAGTCAACAAATACACCACACTCCGTATGTCAAAGTCCTGATCAAGAGCAATTGGAGGAGGAATGGAAGGTAAATTAAATCCTTTGTGCCCCTCTGGAGGTGGAAGTGGTGGTGGGGGTGGAGTCCTGGAGGCTCGAGATGTAGCCTCATCCTAGCGCTCATGTCTCCCCATGTCAGTGGGTGGTACTTGACTGACACCCTCTCCTACCTGCTCATCTAACCTTCGCAGAGCCTCCTGTCGTCTAGTAGTAGTAGGCATAGCTGAGAACAGAAACAAGATGAAGATTAGGAGTGGACACTTATGATTCAACGCTATCGCACGATCTAAATCAACAAGAAAAGTAACCATCTTAAATATAACTTGTATACTCCCTAGGACAGACCTGCTCTAATACCATATTTGTCACACCCCAATCTTGGGGTGTGTGGCTAGCACCCAGCACCTGAAGGCCTGAGCGAACCAACCATAACATCTGCAACCTATGATATGAAACTTGGGCCGACAAGGCCTCCATATAACCATATAGGACAAGAATGTATGAGAACATGCACACAGAAGAGTCCAAACACGATATATATATATAGATAACCAAGGCCGACAAGGCCACAAGAAGAGTACTCCACTAATAACAGGGGCCAACAAAGCCACGACATACACACACAATTTACACTAGTCTGCAAGCCTCTAAGAGTGTTGTAATACATCAACCGGTTAGGACAGGGCCCCAACATACCAAAATACTAGGAATATGTACAAAAATATCGATTCTTGTATAGAAACTCAGAGAGAGAAGAGTGTGACAATCACAGCTGAGCAGACAACCTACAGAGGAGGAGCGTCGTATTGTCTATTTGTACCTGCGAGCATGAACACAACACCCCAGAAAGGGGGCATCAGTATGAAAGATGTACATAATATTTAAGAAAGATAACATATGTAAATAGGAGATATAACACTAAAGATATGGAAACAGAAGTCAACCTGAAACTCACAAGAAGCCTCCGAGGGTATACCATGTCACAAGTACGGATATATATATGCATGTCTGTAAATCAAGCCACTCAATGGGGTTATATTTAATATAGTACCAATCCACTTGTGGGGAAAATCGTATAATGTTATATCGTACCTAGCCTCGAAGAAGACTCGGTCGTACCTAATCATAATAGAACTCGATAATATAAAAACCAACTACAGTGGTATACATATATAATTGTCGTACCCACTCGACTATAGCGCAGCTAGGTAAGAAAATAGATACATATATATAAGTGCAATGCAAGTAATGAATCTGATGGGACTTATAAATTCAATCAGAGTGAATCAATTGTCGTTATCGCCCGATTATTGTTATGTAACTGTGTCGGTGTCAATTATCCAAGAGTTCAAAAGGATCATAAGAAGACATACGATTCAAGATGCTATCAAGATGACAAGTGGTCTTGATGAAGAAAAATAAGAGTCATAGGCTATAACAATAAAAAACAAAAGTGTTGATAAGCTCAAATCTTAAGAATAAAGTGCATTTTGGAGGAACGTTCGTTATGCTTACGCTTATTCATAAGTGATCCTTAACATACCTTGACGATGAAGCTAGTTATGTTTTGCTGAGTCTCACATGTTCTATGGACGATTATCTACATTAAATGACAGATCCGTATCAGTATCAAGCTCATATCTTATAAAAGTTTACATATAGACAATTCATCGAACAACATGTGTGTATGTCGTTTCTAGTCAAATTCGAAATATCTGTCTCAACAACCTTACTCCTTCCTACCAATATATTCATAATTGTAAAAATCCATTTAATAGCTCAGATCATGTGAAAATAACCCATACAACAAAGCTTAGCCTCAAACTTCATAGTTGCTAAGTTCTTCAAGAAATCTCTTCAAAAATCCAACTTAATACTTATATCAACTTGAGCTAAAGTTAGGGAAGATTAAATTTACCTTTAATACACAAAGAAGCCGTTGTTCTCAGCTTACTTCGACACTAAGGTACTTTCTAAGTTGTTACAACTAACAAGGAAAGATGTTAATGATAGCCACGGGGTTCTTTACGATGATTTGACATAGTTTGGCTTTGGATTTAATCCCAAATGGGTGGAGAACCTTTGAGAGGATGTTGGGGGTACTTTAGGGTCTAGGAAATGAAGAAACAAAGACCCATCCTTTTATACAAAAAGAAGAAATTACACCGCCCTATTATACAGTGCAATTATATAGTCCTTACAATTTTTGTACGGTCCGTATAACTGAATAATGTAATCAGAACTGCGCTTAAAGTTTGTAGAGAAACATATGATGAGGGCCCCAATTTGTATGGTCCGTACATTTTGGCCGTCAATTCTGGAATTTTTTTGATTTCGTCAAAAAAGTATTTTCTTCAATCTACTTAACTTCTATACATCCAGGTACTCCTATAAATAGGATATGGACCTTCATTATCCTTCAGTAAGGTCATATATCTTCCCGGGATATCGGTGTCAATCAACGATATGACGAAACGTGAAACTACGAGGCATAATAATATATTGGTCATTTTGGCCGTTTTTGGTTTTGAGGGTTTTGCTTTAAAAGTCTATGGTTAATTTGATACCATGGTGTTGTTGAGGCCAACTCTTTGAACCCTCTAATAGGGGGAATTATAATTTATATAAAATAGAGGCCTAATTTTACATAGACTTCCTATGTATCCATCCGCGGAAGTCAGGCCCTTCTATATTTCGGTTTACATATAAATTATCCCTCATTTCATTCTACCTAAACAAATTCCCAAACCAAGAGCCATATGGGCTTCCTACGTATCCCCCTTGGGACATCAAGTTGGATTTAGTTTCTTTTACAAAAATAAAGGGAAGGGATAACATTTGATTGAAAAGAAAGGGACTCCTAGATCTACCCCAAATATGACTTCTCCCTAAAGCCATGGTAGGTTGTCGTCCTTATGACCGCACATTCTCCTAGCAGCTTTTCTCAGCAGTAGCAGGGTAGAATTACCGAGATTTGATCGGTATTGACCAAATGCTCTAGCGCAAATTTGATAGCCTCGCATTATTCAATGTCATATCCTGGTGATCTTAAATAGTATAAGCAGATCTTCCTCCTCTTTGATGTACTCGTGGAGGGTTTCCAAGTAGTCTTGATCAAATGAATTTTGCCGATGCTGGCTAGTGTGGGGAAGAGCCTTACATATGAATCTTTAAAGACAATGAAGTCATAACGCCAAACTTGTGTGTCAATGGTAATTACTTTATAAGGCGTGATAGGGTCATGAACCAGTAGGAAATGTGGGGCCCACAAGTTGTAGATAATCTTGTCATTGATCAATCTTATGATCCTTTTCTTGAAGGCCAAGCACTTGTCAACGGTGTGGCTAGGATGATTTTTGAGAAAAGATCATCTCTTGTGAGCATAGATGGTTGCACTAGTTGGAAGGATATTATGGCTGAAACATGATGCTCCGGAATCTGTCAATCCTTCGAACACTTCGATACTACGCACAAGCCTTGGTGCGACTTTGAAAGGTGAAGTAAGAGTTTTAGGGGCATTTGCCCACCAGACAGGGGATGATATCTGGGATGGCCCTTATGGTATCCCGTAGTAGTTAGCAGCTTCAGAGACATTGGGGGTATCTCCTTCAAGTAGTCCACTTGACTACCCGACATATGGCACAAGATCTTCCTTGGTCACCTCAGTCTCCCATTTAGGTGTCTTAAATAAAAGGATGTAGTCGTTGTCCATTTTATTGACCTCGTCTGGGAGGTTTTGATGGTGATGTTCTCATTCGGTAGTCCCTTCTAGAGGGGTTCCTAGCAGGTCTAGAATTTGGTCGCCCTCTTTCATATTGGCTTTAGCCAGGTCAATCTTCCATTATATTTTACGAATCTTTGCCTGAAGTGACTCTTCGATTTACTCTTCACTGATCAAGTCAACAAATGGCATCGTGGCACTTTGGCTATGTTGCTCGTCCACTAGTAGTAAATAAACGTTTAAATAGGTGCAACTTTTAGTTAAGTTTTAGTATTTTCTTATGTTTTTTTCTTATGGGTTGGTGTCTGGAATGTGGGATCAATCAAGAGTTCAAATGGAGCACATGAAAACATATAAGAATTAATATCACAATCATATAATTAGTAATTATAATATTCGCATTCCTAAACCTTTTTGCACCAAGGTTTTCTAATTGTTTGAAACATGATTGTGCCAAATGTTGATTCAAACCATTTCCCCATAATCTTATTTCATTAATAATAAGGTTTTCCCCAGTAGGGTTACAAAACATTGATAAAGCAGTAAATAAGAGATCAATAGAAGTCGCCTCTAGTGATAGATGATAAAGCTTTGTTTGTTCTAACTTTCTTGGACATTCGAAGGGCTGTCTGAATCCTGAACCATTTCTCAATAAATGTCATAGGTTCAGTCTCGTTCATTGATCTCGTCATCCGAGCATCAAGATCCTTTAAGCACTCATGAGTAAAGTCTAACTCTTCAGCCAAACTAATTATGATGGTCTGATCATGCTCCATCTTCTCTAAGTACCTGGCATCCCGGTCATCGGGTTGCCTTTGGATGAGGCGTTCCTTGATCTCAGCTTTGGAATCCCTGTCTTGGCTACACTGATAGCGGTTGGGTCCTGGAGTAAGGGTGCCTTGCTAATGTGCCCTCAACCCATCGACATAGTCTTCATCACAACCCGGATAAAACCTATCTTCGGCTAGAGTCTCTGGACCCCATCTTGCTCAACCATTCCACTCTCGGATGATGTCAGCAACCCCTTTGATCCTGTCTTCATCATATTCGACCACATACTCCCCCTTTTTTCCTACTTGTGGTTTCACTTATCTTCTACCAAACAACCTTAGGACCCTAATAGGTGCATATGGGCGAATTTCTCAGATTCCCATAAGTGGCAAGAAAGGAAATTTTCTACCTCTGACTACAATATTCTCGAATATGAAGTCGGGGAACCTCCACTATATGTTATCCTCTCGGAGTATCGAAAAGATTAAAGCCCACCTCTTTTTAGTTTGGTTCCCTATTGGACAATGAGCTTGGAGGTTATCTTTTCTACCTTCTCGGTCTAAGTACGAGGGACTCTCGAATTTGTTTAGGTGTTTGATACTCCACTTTTGTAGTAGTAGGTTTCACCCTTTGAAGTACCTATGTAGGTTTTGGCATTGACCTAAAGCTCGGTATATGTCGGCTAGGATGACAGGGACTAGGTCAAAGTATTTGATTTCTCCATTTGAGGTTATTCCATGAAATATAACATGGGTGACATAAATGACACGGCTGTCTATGGCAAGGTGTTTATCTTTAGGGAAAACCATGGTTCCTAATAGACAAATGGCAAGGGTTAGGGGTCGGGTATCTTTCTAATTGGTGTAAGTTCGAAACTTAATTGAGTGTTCTAAGTACCCTATTTTGGACCCAAATCGGTTGTAATGTTCCCTAAAGGCTACAGTTAGACCGAAGATCCAATTGGCTCTGGCTAGGGAGAAAACCTTCATTATCTCATTGGGAGTGAGCCTATGTGGTACTAGAAGGTTATGGTCGGGTTTCTTCCTCCTCATACAAGTCTTTTTGTTATCTATACAATCTCAGATATCCTTTAACGTTGGGGTCATCTCTAAATCCCCAAACCTAAACACCATTCTATCACAGTCCCAATATCCGGTGAGGACTTCTAATAGTTCCCTATTCCCTTTCATGGCCAGTAGTGAGGGTAAGTGTCCTAAACAGTTCATAACTTCTCTTTGTTGTGGGGCATCTAGCCATGACCACCAAAATCTTAGCAACTCGGGTGCTTCCAAAACCATATCGAACTTAAGGTTGGTATGCATATACAAAACAGAGCACGGTTGATTTCCCCCCCAAAGGACAAAGGTTTATCACATAAGGCACATTCATGTTTCCACACAATAAGTAGTTGGATGCAGTGCCTTTGGATTATAGACCTTCAATAAACGAGGTAGTCTCTAGTGGTTCCAAATACATCTTAAATATCCTAACCCATCTAGGTAAGAATGTGCTAGTTCAGTAGGGATTTGGCTTCACACTATCCTACGCAAACTAGAGTGATTTTTCAAATGACTTAGGGACTCGAGCGGACTACTCGATGTAAACCATTGTCGATTATTGGATGACCGCGAACCAATTGTCGAATTGAGTGGACTACTCGATGTGAACCATCATCTTTATGCACTGATGCAAGTGTGTGTGCGTCCCATTTGGCAGAATATTGAAATGCATGAATGACAGTTATATTTTATGGAAAGTGAACACATAAGAAATTTATAACAATTAAAACATGTTGTATTAGAACACTGCTGGTTAGAACCTAGGATTATCCCAAGCGAAGTTTCCATCTATTACTGTTCACTTTTACGCCATGTATAAAAGCTACTAGGAGGTTGTTGGAACTCTAATTAGATATATATTTTTTAGAGTTGCCACCTAATTATAGGGAAATTAGGAAAATGGAGTAAAAGGGTTTATTCAAAATTCAATGAAAAATCCTTTTAAATCAAAGATCAAGGTAAGTGTTCTGGTGATCCCTCGGGTGCTGGTCCTTCTAGTAGGGCAGTTAGTGTGAGAGTCCAGGATTTTATCAACCTAGACCCCCCAGTATTCATGGGATCAAACTAAAATGATGACCCGCGGAACTTTCTAGTTAAGAGGCAGTGGAGTTGGCTTTTTTATAGATTGTAGGATGTTTTTATCTGGGTCAGGTCAGTGTTCACGAGCATCGGTTTCGCAGTGGAGAGGAGATTTTAGTTAGGTGAGGCCACCTTTGCCGTATTGTGATAATTATAGCAGGGCCCATTTCAAGTAGTGTCGTCAAGGCTCGATTTATGTTATTCATGTGGGTAAGGTGGTCATATTATGTGAAACTATTTATCGAGTGGTAGGGGTGGAATGACTTAACCAACTAGATAAATGGTTACTTCTTCATCTTCAGTACGCCCTCCTAGCAAGGTTCTCAGACATCAGTCGGATGAGGTAGAGGTAGAGGTAGAGGTGGAACGTTTAGTTTGGGCGGTAACCAAAACTGTATCTATGCACTGGTGGGTCGATAAGACCTAGAGTTATCCCTGGATGTTGTCACATGTATATTCTTATGATGTATATGAATTAATAGATCCAGGCTCCACTTTATCATACGTTACTCTATTTGTTGATGGTAAGTTTGGTAGAGAACTGGAGTTATTGGGCAAACAATTTGTGGTATATACACCAGTTGGAGATCTAGTAATTGCTAAACGGGTCTACCAATATTGTATAGTAATGGTTGCTGGCCGTCATACCTTAGAAAACTTGGTGGAGTTAGAAATGATCCATTTTGATGTCATTATGGGTATGGATTGGTTATCCTCGTGTTATGATAATGTTGATTGTCAAACAAAAGATGTTTGATTTCATTTTCCGTGTGAGCTTGTTCTAGAATGGAAGGGAAATTCTGCATTGCCTAATGGTAGGTTTATTTGCTACCTCAAGGCAAGAAAGATGATTTCCAAAGGTTATATATAGCATTTAGTTCGAGTTTGTGATGGTGAGATAGAACCCCTGACCCTTCAGTCGGTCCCTATGGTCAACGAGTTCCCATATGTATTTCCATATAAGCTTTTGGGTATTTCTACCAAAAGGGAAATCGACTTTGCTATCGATGCACTTCCGGGCACTCAGCCGATATCCATGCCCCTTTATAGAATGGCTCCTACTGAATTGAAAGAGTTGAAGAAGTAGTTGAAAGATTTGTTGGAGAAGGGCTTCATCAGGCCCATTACTTCTTCGTAGGGCACACCTATATTGTTTGTTCGTAAAAAATATGGTTCACTAAGAATGTGTATTCACTAACATCAACTAAATAAGGTTATCGTCAAGAATAAATACCCGCATCTTATACCCTGTAGTTTTCACGTCAGAAAGCGTCGTTATCTAATCCATATGTCAAGCAAAAATGAAATTTTTTGTAAGGGTAGGGGAGTGTTAGGGCAAGATAAGAAAGTATCAAGATGTGTAAATGTTAATCAAATCAAAGGAAATAAGTTCATCGCATTTTGTAGGATTTCTATATTTTACGGTCCGTAAAACTCGGAGACCTCCATTGTAAAACATAGCATAAACTTGGTAGAGGAAAAGGTGTTTCACAGTGGCCTTTTATGGCGGTAAAGGTATTTTACGGTGGGGTCGGCTGGTGTAGAATGTTTTACGGCAAGAACCTCCATCGTAAATGTTAGACGGTAAGGCGGTACTTGACTCCTTTTAAGTCGATGAAGGCTCATTTGATGTCATGTTTCTCACCTAAATAGACCCTCTAAACTCCCAAAAGTCCCAAAGTTTTTCATACTTATATAAGCCTAATCCAGAAGATAATAATCCAGATATTACACCTTAAAGCTCGTGGTAGTTGTATTTCTCCTTGCTCTCTATTTTGCTACTATTTTGGGGGGGTTATTCTCTATCAAAGTCGAAGTTTAAGGCGAGTGTTTTATGTATAAGGTAAGGGTTTCGTCCTTCTTTAGGTATACGAGTTATATGAACTTCTAAGATTTCATTATGTGGAAAAACATTAATATGAAAGAGGAAGGAATTGTTCAATATTGTGAGTTGTGATGTTGAGTTCATCTATGGATACTTCTCTAGTATGGATGATGAATTGGGTAATATGGATGGAGTTGTGGTATTATGTATAGAGTTGAGCTACAAATAAAGTTTCTTATAAGACATAAACCCATTATTGATAACAAATCTCTCATTTAATGTAAATAATCATCCATAGCGAGGCTCCGCAGAAAGTAACCAGCTTCATCGACAAGGTATGTAAGGCCTACCTTTTTCTCCTTTGTGCCATGATCCTCTCTATAACAATCACTACAAGCATGTCCTCGTAAAGACTCTATTTTTAGTTGATTAAGAAGACTTTTAAGGCTATTCCGTGCCTTTATTACGTACATATGCGTCACTTGTCAAGGTTATGTTTCGTTCGATGTTATTCCATTTCCATGGGTAAATCAAGGGTTATTCACTTGATGATTGAAAAACTAAAGGTGGGGGAAGTCTTATTTCTTATTGATGGTAATAAGTAAAAGGGTTTATGTGTCCACATAAGAATAGTCGAGGGTGTAACGACCTTACGTCACCCTAACGGGTTGTTAAGTGATTCATAGGCTTGGTATGACCCTTATATGTATATATTATGTAATTACATTTCCCATAGAGGCCTATGACGTTATATACACAACTATGTAGATATGACACTACGGTGTTACATACACGATCTATTATATACAAAGTATTGCCCATAGAGGCCTATGGCATTATCTACGTGATCGAATATTTATACATACCTGCAGATTGGTCCATTGTGACACTTATGAGTTCCAGGTGGTATCTCTGATCTCCTAGATTTGTTGTTGCCTTATTTATAGTTGATTATGCCCTATATATTCAGTATATTATTCGTATTGATGTCCGTTCTGGGGAATTGTGTTCATGCCTGCAGGTACAGATAGGTAGGGCGACATTCCTCCTTAGTAGATTACCTGCTTTAGCACTGATTGCTATATAGGAGTCGAGAGGTACTATTGTACATATTTCTAGTAATTTGTGTACCCGTCCCGACCTGTTTATATATTATAGCACTCTTAGAGGCTTGAAAACTAGTGTACAGTATGTATATCTATGTTGTGACCTTGTCGATCCTTTTGTCAGTTGGAGTACTCTTCTTTGTGGCCTTGTCGGCTTTGGTTATATGTATATATTGTGTTAGGACTCTTCTCCGTGCAAGTTGTCATACATTCTTGTCTCATTATGGTTATATGAGGCCCTTGTCAGCCCAAGTTTCATATCACATGTTATAGATGCTATAGTTGGTCCTCTTAGGCATTCGGGTGCTGGGTGCCGGCCACAACCCTTAAGGTTGGTGTGTGACAAACTTTCTTTCAGAGCAGGTCTGTCCTAGGGAGTTTGCAAGCCGTATCTAGTAGTCTTTTTATGGGTGTGTTTTGCACCACACTTATAAGTAGGAGCTTACAAGATATTTAAGATGATTACTTTTCTTCCTTATCTAGATCGTGCGATAGAACTGAGTCGTAAGTATTCATTCCTAACATTTATCTTGTTTATATTCTCAACGATGCCTACTACTAATAGATGTCAGGCGACTATACATAGGTTAGCTGAGGAGACGGGGGAGGGCACCAATCGAGTGCGACCTACCAATATAATGCAGCACGAGCCCCATGATAAGGATTATTCCCAAACGTCTAGGGCAGTACCACCACCTTCAGAAGAGCAGAGGGGAGTTGATGTACCTCCAGTTCTTCCCTCGATTGCGCCAGATTAAGATCTAGATATGTGGAGTATGGTGCAACTATTGACTCAACTAGTGGCCTCCTAAGCCTAACGTCAGACCCCTAGTACTTCTGATAGGGAAGTAGGCGCAAGAGTGTGGGATTTTATCTACCTGGACCCTCTAGTATTTACTATATCAGACTTGAATACGGACCCATAAAACTTTTTGGATCAGATGCAACGTACTTTGCAGGTAATGCATGCCACAGATGCTGAGTCAGTATATTTTGTTTCCTATAGGTTGTGTGATGTCGTTGTGACTTGGTTTGACACTTGGGAGTTAACTAGGGGACCCCGAGCCTCACCTATGGGTTGAAGGGAGTTCTTTGAAGCATTTTTGCAGTAGTATCTGCCGCTTTAGCTTTGATGAGCCAGGCGGGACAGGTTCTTACACCTGGAGCAAGGTAATATGAGTGTTTGAGAGTATAGTTTGTAGTTCAATTCCTTGGCTAGGTACTCCCCTAAGATTGTTTCTGAGATGAGTGATCGGGTCCATCAGTTTGTTAATAGTTTAGGGCCGCATTTGGTGACCAAATGCACAACAGCTTCCTTAAACCTGAATATGGATATTTCCAGCATCTAGGCCTATGCATAGAACTTGGAAGACCGTAAGAGGCAACAACGGGCTGATAAAAGCGGGATAGGGGCCAGTATAAGAGGGCCTAGTCTGTAGGTGATACAGGGGATTTTAGATGTTGGTTCAGGCCATAGTTTCCCAAGCACCCATCCTAACTGGCGACTAGTTCACCACTACAATTTTAGGGATTGCGTCATGACCGAACCACTTATTCTGGTCGGGGATAAAGTTCACGGGCACCAAGCCCGCGGTATAGAGGAGATTCAAGACTGATAAGGTCACATTTACACTGATGTATTTATCATGGTAGGATGTATCTAGGGCAATGTCATCGAAAGTCAAGTATATATGTTATTTTTGTGGTTATCTTGGGCACTTTGTTATGGACTTCCCGATGAGAGGTGTAGGTGGTATGGCACATTTGACAGGTCTGTAGAAGCTTCTTCTTAATCAGTACACCATATTGGGCAAGGCACACATATTTCGGTTAGTAGAGGTAGAGGTAGAGGTAGGGATGAATCGTCTAGCTCAGGCGGTCATCAGAACTACACATGTGCATTATTAGGCTAACAGGACCTGAAATCATCTCTGAATGTGGTTATAGGCATCTTATTTGTCTTCTCTCTTAACATATATACTTTGATAGATTCGAGGTTTACCTTGTCATATACTAACCCTTTTGTTACTGGTAACTGTGGAAAGGAACCTGAATTGTTACCTAATTCATTTGATGTGTCTATGTATGTAGGTAGCCCATAGATGTTAGGCGGGTATATAGGAATTGTGGTGTAAAGATCTATGATCGGCATACATTAGCCAACTTAAACGAGTTAGAAATAGTGGAATTTGTCGTTATTATGTGTATGGATTGGTTGGCTTCGTGCTATGCTAATGTGGATTATTGGATGAAAGTCATTTGCTTTAATTTTCCAGGCAAGCCCATCAATAAATAGAAAGGGCGATGCTATAGCGCCTAAGGGAACATTTATTTCCTACCTTAAGACTCGAAATGTGGTCTCGAAAGGATGTATCTACCACCTTATGCGAGTTCAGTACACGGAGGCAAAGCCTTCAACACTTCAGTCAGTTCATGTCATTAATGAATTTCCTGATGAACATCCTTATATTCCTTCTGAAAGGGAAATTAATTTCACTATCTGTAATGACTCATCTAATCGTGTTTAGCTAAGGACCCTTATTGGCCTATTTTACCTTTCCCGTGATCTATGTGTGGGGTTTGTGATGTGTGGGGATAGGTGTAAAGGATCCCAATGTCCATTTTCATGAGTTTCAGATGAAAAATCCCAAGTCTAGAAACTTAGAGTTGGTTAGTTTGACTCAAAGTTGACTTTTAGCTACATGGTTTATTTCCATGTTTCGTCACTTCCGGTAGTTCCAGAGGATCATTTATGACTTAATGGAGTAATCGGTTTGCTTCTTGAGGAAATTGGATATATTTTGTGACCTTATTTGTAAAGTTTGGATTTTTGGTTTGTCTTAGATGATTCTTTAGAAAAATGCCTTAGCTCGGTGATATGTGAAATTCGAGGGTACGAGCGAGTTCGTAGCACTGTTTACTTTAGACAAGCATGTCTATTTTGTGTCTAGGGGTTCCGAGAATGTTTCATGTGTCAGATAGAGGATTGGACTATTTTCCCTTTTGCTGGTTTTTGGTGTCCGCCGCAATGGCACCCTCATTCGTTCCGGCAGGTTTGCCTCGATGAGAGGTCGGCTCGCCGAAGTGGAATCTGGTAGTCAGGGGAGTTCTACGACAATGGAGTAGGGTCCGTCATGATGAGAGAAGGTGTCACGTGACTCTCACCCTAGTAGAAGGTTTTCTGCCATAGCTGGTCCGCTCCAGTAGAGTCGATTCTGTTGGGGCGGATCACTGTTCAGATGTCCTATAAAATTTTTAGGTCAAAATTTTCTTTCCTAAAATAGTTTATCTCGATACCAACATCATTTGGGAGTATAACCAGAGCCTTAAGAGCAATTTCCACCCTTGGGTAAGAGTTTTCTTCATTATTTGGTTTAAGTTTATAATTCTAAGCTTATTAATGGTGGTTTAGCATATTATTTGAGTTGGAGAATATTAGTTATGCATGTTGTGAGAATAAGAGAGCTATATGGGTGATTTTAATGGAGATTTACGGATTAAACAGTGTTAATATCATGAATTAGGATCAGATTATGATAGATTATTATGTTATAAATCTAATTTGATTGTAGAATCATGTTTCAATTGAGGAAAATTTCTAGGGTTTCATAAGAGGCTTTTTTATTATTTTTCAATTAAGGTAACAAATGTGAATTTATTTTCAATTAAATTTAGGATATGACTACCTAGTATGTAATAATGGTTTTTGTGTAATAAAGATCAGATCTTGTTAGCGTGGGCCCAGGAAGGGTATTCAAAGTTTTGTTTTTATTGTGTTAGCTTTATATTAACGATGTAATATGCATGAATAGACTTTAATTATTACGAGGCGCAAAGGAAGCTCAAGGCTATCACCGAGGATTGATTTTGAAGTGCACCTGCTCGGCTTTGAGGTAGACTACAATTTATCTTTTCGAGACTCCTATAGAAGTACATAATTATTTATAAATATTAAGGGGTAGTAGGCATGTTTAGGGGTCCCACTCATGCAATTATGATAAATGTCTGAGAGGGTACAGGAGTTGAACTCTGATGATGAGGTGATTTGGTGAATCATCCTTATGATGGTTCTAATTATTGATTATTTGGGCTTGTCTCCATATGTTGGCTTGTCACCGTGTATTCTATTATTTGTTTACTCTTCACACATGCTTTCGAATGATATCCTAATTTGACTTGGATTTGCCTATGTGTTGTTGAACTCTTGAAAGCATGTTGACATCATTTCAATATTTGATTGCATCTCATTATATCATGATGTCTTGCCTTATTTTGTCATTGCATTCATACACTCATGGTTCTGATTATATGATATTAGAGTGCTATGATTATGCTATGGGTCAAATGGACCGGAAAGGTAAGAGTACTGTGAGATTATGGCACTTGAGATGATATTGATATGTCGGGAGCGGAGTTTCATGCCTGTAACATGATTGAGACTCGACAAATGAGTCATGGCCTCAGATTCGTGTGTGGAATTCTGACTGTCTAGGAGCGGTATATGGATATTGCTGGTCCTCCGTGGGTGTACGGATCATAACTAAACCTTGACATACTGTATACCAGGTTGAGAAAGGTGCATTGCATATACATTGCATTCATATCATATATACTTATGCAATTTCATTGATGAATTCTGATATATTGTGTATTGAGTAATTATGAACAGAATGAATGGTTTCTGAACTTGAAAAATTATTTATTATTACTGATATCTGATATACTATTAAACTCTATGAGCAATATGTTGACTATGTATGTGACGAACATGGGTTATTACACTGTTAGCTTGGGATTATTTAGTGTCAACTTGGTAGTTATCTCTGATTATGTATCTTCCACCATTGTCGGCCTATGATGTCTACGGAGGTACGTTGTGTACTCATGCTACACTTGTTGCATTCTTTTTGGATGCAGATTTAGTACCTTCCACCTCCGCAGGACCACGTGGATAAGTCAGAGTTGTGATCCTCAATATACAGGGTGAGGATGCTCCTTCTAGCATGCCCTTGGATACTCTATCTCTACTTATTATCTTTTATTCATATTGGAGAGATATATTCTATGTATTCGGTTTTATCCTGCATGCTCATTTACTCATACATATGTTGTTTTGATTAGTGCTCTTGTATGCCCAAACTAGATCTCTTAGGGGTGTTTTTGGATGTTTCAAACTATCATTTTCTTCCGTGCTATTTTATGAGACAGAGATTTTAGTATCTGTATTATTCCGCTTTACTTATATCATATCATGCAAATAATTTTGGGAAGTAGTTCACCTACCAGAGGGGATTATGTAGGTGCCCCCACGACTCTTGAAAAGGGGTTGTGACAAAGTTGGTATTAGAGCCCTAGGTTAAACAGTCTAAAATAAAAGAGCAATGTCTAGTAGAGTCTTATGGATCGGTGCAGAGACGTTCTTACTTATCTTAGAGAGGCTATGGGACATTTAGGAAATTTCACCTTTTTTATTCCTTTCGTGCTAAGTTGAATCAAATTGGTATCTGACCCTTGTTTTTATTCTCTCACAGATGGTGAGGACTCATGCTGATGTAGCGAGAGAGGAGGCACAGGCACCAGCCATGCGTGAATATGGTATAAAATGCGTTCGGGGCTGCGGTAGAGCCAGAACAGTAGCACTAGCTAGGGGCGGAGCATAGAGAGCTAGTCAGAGCCTTATATCAAGCCTCAAAATGAATGCTAGAGGAGGAGGTTAGACCAGCCCAGGATCAACCTAGATTTATTACTATACTAGTATTACAAGATATACTAGTCCTATTGTTGAGTGTTCTAGATGGTTTTGCTATGAATAACACACATCCTACTACCTTGAGTGGTTCTTAAACATATGCAGGTGGGGGGCAGACTCAGTTCCCTGCATTTCGTACACCCGGTATTCAGCCTATGGCAATGTGAGTGCCACATATAGATGATGTTCATGCTCCAGAGTTCGGTCCCCTACCTATTGGTGGGTAAACTATGACCTACGATTAGCAAAAGATTTGTGAGCACTCTTCAAAGATATAGCCTCTGGAGTTCTTTGGTCAGACTTAGAAGGACGCGTATGAGTTCATATTGAGTAGCCATGACAGTTTGCATACTCTTGGTATTGTTGAGACTCATGAGGTCATTTTTGTGGCGCTTCATCTTAGAGGTGACGCGAAGTAGTATTGGAGGGCATATGTTAATTGTTTCCCTGCAGGGATGACTCCGTTGTCATGGGTTAGGTTCTACAGAGTATTTCTTGATAAGTATGTACCCTTGAGCTTGCGTTTGAGCAAGCGAGATGAGTTTTAGAAGATTGGTCAAGGCAACTATATTGTTGCATAGTATGAGACTCGCTTCGATGCCTTATCACGCTATGCGACACCATTGCCTCCGACTAAGGCAGCGCGAAAGATGATTTGTTAGAGGTTTGTGTACTCCGCACTAGTTGGCCACATTGTAGTTGGTGGTTTTGGGAGCATATTTTGAGACTGTTGCTGAGCATGCTAGGATGGTAGAGTTTATGAGAGGCATGGTGCCTAGACAAGAGCCCAATAAGAGGGCTAAGTTCTTTGGACAATTCAGTGGTTCTACTTCCCATGGTTATGGTTATTATGGGAGATATCAATAGTCGTACCCTAGTCGACCGATTCACACAACTCTTCAAATTACCAATAGTGGGGCTCAGTCTTCGAGGGGTTCTTAGTCCAGATATTCAGACCATGGTGGTTTAGGTTCTTCTATTTCCATTCAGTAACCCTCAACAACCAGAGCTTGTTATTCTTGTGGAGAGGTTGGGTACTTCATGAAAGATTTCCCTAGGCGGTTTTCGGGTGGCTCTCATGCACCTAGGACCCTAGAATAGACATCTAGAGGTGGTAGTCAGACCAGCAGGGGAGGATCTCAATTAGGCTATGGTGGCCATCAATCATGTCGTAGTGGGTCCCAATCAGAGAGAGGTGGTCAGCAGAGTATTCAGTCTGAGGTAAGGTGCAATCATCGCTATACATTCCCTAGTAATGTTAGGGCTGAGGCATCAGACGCATTCATTACACGTATCATCGAGCTGCTATTGTGTTATTTGATCGAGGATCTACTTTCTCTTATGTGTCTGCTTATTTTTCTGCTAAATTAAAGATATGGTGTGATATGCTTGATGTTGTTATTCATATGTCTACACCAGTTGGTGATTTTGTGATGGTTGATAGAGTATATCGCATGTGTGTAGTTACTTTCATAGGTTATAATACTTGGGTAGATCTGGTTATCTTAGATATGGTAGATTTCGACGTTATATTAGGTATAGATTGGTTATTACCACATTATGCAATTCTGGATAGCTAATCTAAGACGGTTATGCTAGTTATACCTAGTCTTCCGAGGTTAGAGTGGAGAGGCGCTCCTAGACCTTCTCCTAGAAAGGTGATTTCTTATATTCAGGCTAGGAAGTTAGTGGACCAGGGTTGTTTAGCTTACCTGAGCTCCTATTTAGGATACCAGTGTGGTGACCTCTTCCCTTGATTCTGTTTTAGTAGTTAGTGAGTTTGCGGAGGTCCTTCCTTCAGATTTACTGGGTATGCCACCGGACAGAGTCATTGACTTCTGTATTAATCTCGAGTTGGGTACTCGACCCATTTATATTCCTTCGTATCGTATGGCTCCAGCAAAGTTAAGAGAGTTGAAGGAGCAGCTTTAGTATTTGTTGAGTAAGGGCTTCATTTGACCGAGTGTATCTCTGTGGGGTGGTCCTATATAGTTCATGAAGAAGAAGGATGGAACTATGCGTGTGTGAATTGATTATAGACAGTTGAACAAGGTCACTATCAGAAACAAATATCCGATTTCGCATATTGATGACCTGTTTGACAAGTTTCAGGGTGCTTTTGTATTTTTGAAGACTGACTTGAGGTCTGGGTATCACCAACTAAAGATCCAGGCTGAAGATGTACCCAAGATGGCTTTCTGGACTCGTTAAGGCATTATGAATTCTTGGTGATGTCATTCGGGCTTACCAATGCCACTGCAGCGTTCATGGACTAGATGAATGGGATATTCAATCCGTACTTGGATTCTTTTGTGATTGTGTTTATTGATGACATTCTGATTTATTCTAAGAGTCATAAGAACCGTGAGCAGCATCTGAGAGTGGTCATTGGGATTTTAAAGGAGAAGAAGCTATATGCTAAGTTCTCAAAGTGTGAGTTTTCGTTGAGTTCTATGGCATTCTTGGGGCATGTGGTGTCCAATGATGGGATTATGCTAGACTCTAAGAAGATAGAGGCAGTCTGGGACTGGCCTAGACCGACTTATGTGATAGAGATTCAGAGTTTCATGGATCTGCTAGCTACTATCGTCGGTTCATCAATGGATTCTCTTCTATTGCTTCTCACTTGACGTGTTTGACTTAGAAGGAGGTTCATTTCCAATAATCTGATAAGTGTGAGCAGAGCTTCCAAAATCACAAGACTTTATTGACCACATCCTTGATTTTATCCCTTTCGGTGGAGGGGAAGGACTTTATATAGTATTGCAATATTTCTAGGATTGTATTGGGTTGTATGTTGATGCAGGAGATCGCTTATGCATCGTCTCATTTGAAGGTGCATGAGAAGAATTATCCTGTTCATGATTTGGAATTAGCTGCCATTGTGTTTGCTTTGAAGATTTGGAGGCATTATCTTTATGGTGTTAGTTGTGAGGAGTATACCGACCACCGCAGTCTTTAGCACGTATTTATTTAGAGGGACTTGAATTCTAGGCAGCGTCGGTGGATGGAGTTGTTGAAGCATTTTGACATGACCATTTTGTATAATTCGAGCTAGGCTAATATGGTGGAAGATGCCTTGAGCCGAAAGGCGATTAGTATGGGGAGTTTAGCTTATTTGGCTATTTCTTAGTGTTCTTTGGCATTAGAGGTCCAGTCTCTAGCCAACCATTTTGTGAGGCTTGATCTTTCGAATCCGGGTAGGATTCTGAATTGTGTGAAGGCGAAGTCGTCTCTTTTGGATCAGATTCGGGCGCACCAATATAATGATGTGGAGTTGTGCAATATTCTGGATAGGGTGATGAGTGGCGAGGACAAGAAGGTCATGATTGATAGTAAGGTCGTTCTAAGGATTAAGGGTAGAGTGTATATGCCTCGTGTGAGAGATTTGACTAGATTGATTTTAGAGGAGGCCCACAACTCTAGGTATTCGATTCATTTGAGTACTTCTAAGATGTATCGTGATTTGAGGTAGCACTACTAGCGGGGGAGGATGAAGAGAGACATTGCTAATTTTTTGTCTCGGTGTTAGAATTGCCAATATGTCAAGTATGAGCACCAGCATCCCGATGGTGTGTCTCAGAGGATACCTATTCCCCAGTAGAAGTAGGAGAGGATCACTATAGACTTTTTCATGGGATAGCTCAAGACCTTGGGCAAGTTTGATGCAATTTAGGTTATTATTGATAGATTGACCAAGTCCACGCATATTATTCCAATCCAGATGATATATAATGCATAGAAGTTGGCTAAAATCTACATCTGGGAGATTGTTCATCTTTATGGGGTTCTTATTTCTATCATCTCAGATCGGGCTACTCTGTTTACTTTGCACTTCTAACAGACTATGCAGAGAGAGTTGGGCACTCGCTTGGATCTCAGTACAGCGTTTCACCCTCGCAGACGGTCTGTCCGAGTGGACTATTCAGATATTGGAGGACATATTATGAGCCTGCGTGATTGATTTTGGTGGTCATTGGGATAAGCACCTATCTTTGGTAGAGTTTGCATACAATAACAACAACCACTACAGTATCGATATGGCACATTTCGAGCCATTTTATGGTAGGTGATGTAGATCTCCGATTGGTTGGTTTGATACACTCGAGGTCCGTCCTTGGGGTACTGATTTGTTGAGGGAGTCCTTAAAGAGAGTGAAAGTGATCTAGGATTATCTCCTGGCAGCATAGAACAGACAGAAAGAGTATGCAGCTCGGAAGGTCTGATATTTAGAGTTCATGGTTGGTGATAAAGTTCTTCTGAAGGTTTCACCTACGAAGGTCTGATATTTAGAGTTCATGGTTGGTGATAAGGTTCTTCTGAAGGTCTGATATTTAGAGTCCATGGTCAGACCATTTCAAGTTCTTCAAAGAGTGGGAGAGGTGCCATATGAGTTGGCTCTGCCACCTGCTTTTTGAGGCGTTCATCTAATTTTCCATGTGTCTATGTTAAGGAAGTATCATGCCGATGGTTCTTACATTATCTAGTGGGATTAAATATTACTTGATCAGAATCTAAAGTTCAAGGAGGAGCCCATGACTATTTTAGATAAGTAGGTGAGGAAGTTTAGATCGAAGGAGATAACTTCAGTGAAGGTTCAGTGGAGGCCACTGGGGAGACTGAGTCTGATATGCGTAGAAGATATCCTAGCTTGTTCACTTCTTTCGGTATATTTCCTTTGTTTGTTTCTCTCTTTTCAAAGACAAACATTATTTTAATTGGTATCTGATGTAGTGACCCGTTCGGTCATTTTTAGCAAAGTACTTTTATTTGCTTAATTTACCCTTCTCGTGGTCTTTGTGTGGGGTTTCTGATGTGTTGGGATGGGTGGCACATATCCCAAGGTTTATTTTCATGAGTTTTAGATGAAAAACCCCAAATTTAGAAACTTACAGTTGGTTAGTTTGACTCAAAGTTGACTTTTGACTAGATGGGTTCATTTTCGAGTTTTATCACTTTTGGTAGTTTCGTAGGGTCATTTATGACTTAGTCGAGTAATCAGATGTATTTTATGGCCTTATTTGTAAAGTTTGGATTTTTGATTTGTCTCAGACGATTCCTTAGAAAAGTATGCCTTAGCTCGATGATATGTGAAATCTGAGGGTACGAGCGAGTTCGTAGCATAGTTTATTTTAGACAGGCATATCTGGTTTGTGTCTAAGGGGTTCTGGGAGTGTTTCGGGTGTTGGATAGAGGATTTGGCTTTTTTCTATTTTGCTGGTGTCTGGTGTCCGCCGCGGTGGCACCAACATTCGCTCTGACAGGTTCGCTTCGATGAGAGGTTGGCTTACTGAAGTGGAATCTCGGAGTCGGCAGAGTTCCTCCACAACGGAGTTGGGTCTGTCGTGACGAGAGGTGAGGTGTCAAGTGACTCTCGCCCTAGCAGAAGGTTTTATACTGCAGTGGGTCCGCTTCAGTGGAGTCGATTCCGCTGGGGTAGATCACTATTCAGATGTCCTATAAATATTTTTAGGTCAGAATTTTCTTTTCCAAAATAGTCTATCTCGATACCAACTTTGTTTTGGGAGTATAACCAGAGCCTTAAAAGCAATATCCACCATTGGGTAAGAGTTTCCTTCATCATTTGGTTTAAGTTTATGATTCTAAGCTTATTAATGGTGGTTTATCATATTATTTGAGTTGGGGAAAATGAGTTATGCATGTTGTGAGAATAAGAGAGCTATATGTGTGATTTTAATGGAGATTTATGGATCAAATAGTGTTAATATCATGAATTAGGATCGGATTATGATAGATTATCATGTTATTAGTCTTAATTTGATTGTAGAAGCATGTTTTCAATTGGGAGAATTTTCTAGGGTTTCAACTGGAGATTTTTTATTGTTGTTCAATGGAGGTGTAAAATGTGAATAGATTTTCAATTAACTTTAGGATATGACTACCTAGTATGTAATGATGGTATTTATGTAATAAAGTTTGGGTCTTGGTAGCGTGTTCCCAGAATAGGTATTTAAAGTATTATTTTTGTTGTGTTAGCTTTATATTAATGATGTAATATGCGTGAATAGACTTCGATTATCACAAGGCGCAAAGGAAGGGCAAGGCTATCACCGAAGATAGATTTTGGAGAGCATATGCTCGGCTTTGAGGTAGGCTATAATTTAGCATTTCAAGACTATAATAGAAGTACGTATTAGTTATAAATATTGAGGGATATTGGGAATGTTTTGGGGTCCCACTCAGGCAGTTGTGATGGACGTTTGAGTGGGTACCGGTGTTGAATGGTGGCAATGGGGTGATTTGGGAATTAGCCTTATGCTGGTTCCGATTGCTGATTATTTGGGCTTGTCGCCATGTTTGCTATTGTTTGTTTACTCATCACACATGCTTTCGAATGATATCCTGATTTGACTTGGATTTTCTTATGTGATGTTGAACTCTTGAAAGCATGTGGACATCATCTCAATATTTGATTGCATCTCATTGTATCATGATGTCTTGCCTTATTTTGTCATTGCATTCATACACTCATGGTTCTGATTATATGATATTGGAGTGGTATGATTATGCTATGGGTCAAATGGACCGGAAAGGTAAGAGTACTGTGAAATTATGGCACTTGAGATGATATTGATATGTTGGGAGCGGAGTTGCATGCCTGCAACATGATTGAGACTCGACAAATGAGTCATGGGATCTAGTCAGATTCGTGTGTAAAATTTCGACTGGTATATAGACATTGCGAATCCTCTATGGGTGTATAGATCACAACTAAACCTTGACATATTATATATCAGGTTGATAAAGGTACCTTGCATATGCATTGCATTCATATCATACTTACTTATGCAATTTCATTGATGAATTATGATATACTGTGTATTGAGTGATTATGAACAAAATGAATGGTTTCTGAACTTGAAACATAATTTATTATTACTGATATATGATATACTACTAATCTCCGTGAGCAACATGTTAACTATGTAACGTACTTGGGTTATTACACTGTTAGCATATGATTATTTGGTGTTAACTTGGTATTTATCTCTTATTATTTATCTTCAATCATTGTCGGCCTATGATGTCTATGGGGGTACATTATGTACTCATGCTACACTTGTTGCATTCTTTTTGGATGCAGATTCAGTACCTTACCTCCGCAGGACCATGTGGCTGAGTCAGAGCTGTGATCCTCAGTATACAGGGTGAGGATGCTCCTTCCAGCATGCCCTTGGATACTTTATCTCTACTTATTGTCTTTTATTCATATTGGAGAGACATATTTAGTATATGTATTATGTCACGACCCGACCCGACGGGCCGCGACTAACCGCCCTAATGATGTCATTACACTAACCTGTCACACATAATCCAACTAACACTTAATGAGTCTGAAATTCGGCAGCATAACGCTGCAATAACAACTTATGTCAGGGTAGGCGAGCCGACAAGGCTGCCTTTACCCCCGAATGTACTTGCCTCCTGAGGAGTCACAACTAGCCAACACAATATACAGGCAAGCCGACAAGACTACCAACAGTTAATATAACATATACACGGAAACACCCCCAACATAGAGTACAATGATATGACTGACCAAAACAGAGTTATAATCCTTACATAAGTACAACCCACCACTGTCTACAGACCTCTATAAGAAGAACAATGACATATGACGGGACAGGACCCCGTCGTGCCCCTAAATACAAACATAAGTCTAAAAGAGGTTCGGTACCAAAATGACAAAGCTCTGGATCAAAGGAGCTTCCCAACCTGCTGAGTAGGAACCTAAACCGGAGGATCACCAAACTGAGCACCTGTACCTGCGGGCATGAACGCAGCCCCCCGAGAAAAGGGGGGTCAGTACGAAATAATGTACTGAGTATGTAAACATGAAATACTGCATATGAGATCATAAGTAGCCAACAGAAACAGGAGATCAGTATAAAAGTCAGGATCCAAATCCAACTGTGCCATAAACAATAAAAGTCAGTTGCCTTATAAAAATGAGAGTCAAGTCAAGAAAACATGAATGCGGCGTCCATATACATATATATATATATCTGTAACGTAACCCGGCCCACTAGTGCGGGACTCGGTGGAATCATATCATAACCCGGCCCATGCTGGGACTAGGTAAAGTCATATCTCATCTATGGATCCATCCTACGTAACCCGGCCCTCTACTGAGGGTCTCGGTGAAAAATGCAAGGTTGTACATGAACGTAACCTGCCCGGGACTCGGTGAGGTGAAGTAGTAACACTCAGCACGAGTAGATATCATGAGTAACCATATGCAAGTAAAAATTATCATCTGACTCTCAATAAAATCATTGTAATAATGTCATAATAAACTCTTTGCTGAAAAATCATAGGCACTTCTCATAACAATTCTCTTTAGGAATTAAACTGTATAAGAATCAAGTACGTCCGCCGTACCTTCATTAAATAAAAATCATGCCAAAGAAAGAAGGAATAGTTCACATACCTCTTAGACGAACTAATTAACTCTATATTAGAGTACGTCTCGATTTAGAACTTCAACCTATAATAATGGTAATACGTTTGTCAATTCTATGATCACTAGTATACTTTATATCGAATAACGACTTCTTATTTTATAAAAATTCGGGCAGCACTTCCCCTGTTTATACATGTTTCCACAACTTCCAAACGAGACTAATAACATCAAGAAACAAGCACCAATTAAGGGCACAACCAAGACAACAATAAAGGGAATTTACACACCCACTTCTCATGTAAATTTAGCCTCTTAATCCACCTTAAAAACAGCCCACAAAACAGCCCATGTTTCAACAACAACGAGGGTAGAATGTGAAGCTTTTCTATGCCTTTCCACACCCTTATTCCTTTAGGACTTACCTTAGCAATTACCACACTTAAACATGCATAATGGTGACTAAATTTTCAGAATTATAACACCACAAAACAGTCCCTAAAACAGTCCATATACATCACAACATGTCCAACAATTTCATGCAAGTTATTGGCCACAACATGTCATAATTCCATAACTCTTATCTTAATTCCTATAATCCAATTTCGGATTTTAATACTTCCATATAACTAATTCCAACTAAATCTCCACGTTTCCTTTCAATTTCATCATGCAATTAGTGATAATAATAACAACAATCACCAACGAATCCAACAACACCAAAATCTGTCCCAATATGGTCACATGCAATGCTTAAATTCCAATTCTTCCTTAACACAAATTCATTACCTTAATTCTAACAACATGCATTCCAATTATATCATAGAAAGAAGAATTTTTGTACCTCAAATTCGTCAAAACAGTCCGCAAATTTTCTGCCACTGTTTGTCCGAAAATCCCCACTGTTTTGTAATGTTTCTCCTCCTTTTTGTTCACTTCTTCAACTCCAATTGACATGCAAGTGTTCTACAATATTAAGCCATCATCCCTACACGTTTTTCTTCCAAAATTTCATCCCAAAAATTCAAAAATTTTGGGCAGATTTCGGCCCAAGCAGTGGCTGTTTTGCCACTGTTTTCGCCACTATTTTTGGTGTTGTTTTGCTTCTAATTTTTGGTGAAAAATGTAGTCTAGGAAGAGAAGATAACAACCTTAATTTTGGTTATGGGTGGAGGGTGATTTTCGGATTAGTTTGGAGGAGAGAATGAGAGGAGAGTTTGGTTTTTTTTTGTTTAAGATAGAAGAAGATGAAGAGGTAAGTGAGTTTATAAGAACCAAAAATCTGATTTTTTTCCTTTTCACTTTGGCCCCCAAGTTCTTCAATTAGTAAATCTCAAACCCACTTCTTTTAATTCCCGAGAATTTCATAAGCCTCGTATCCTCAATGTCATAATTTTTTTAATACAATACTAGTCCATAACTCCATTGGAATAAATTCAACTACTAGGATTAATTCTCGTTGTCACGTGTATAGCACTAAAGAAAAATTATTCCGGGATAACATCCGTTTATACACTAATTTCCCGTATTAACATATGTAAGCGTTCCTTATATTCAATATCCGAATCTTGCTTTCTTAATGACGTTCTTAATTATCGTCTTAATCTTACGAGGTGTAACATACTTCCCTCCTCAGAAACATTCGTCCTCGAATGTTCATAACAAGTCTAATGCTAGAAAATTTTTGGCAGAGTCTCCTTTATAACTATGCCTATCCGCCTATATTCAGCCAACCAACAGGTGCCACACAGGGCCACAATATATCACACATATGCAATTCACCAATTACAATAATCAAATGGGGAGTTGAATTGAATTACCCAGAGGCACAGGGAACAAATGAGTATACTTCTTCTTCATCTCATCATCTGCCTCCCAAGTCATTTCCTCCCTATTGTGGTTCTTCCACAATACCTTGACGGAAGCCACATCCTTCGTCCTTAATCTTCTGACCTGGCGATCAAGTATGGCTACGGGGCTTTCCTTGTAGGACAACTCTTCTGTCACCTGGACGTCATCTACTGGGAAGACTCTGGAAGGATCACCAATACACTTACGCAGTATAGATACATGGAAGACTGGATGTATTGCTTCCAAATCAGGCGGTAGATCCAACTCATAGGCAACCTTGCCTATCCTACGAATGATCTGGTAAGGCCCAATGTACCTTGGGCTAAGCTTCCCTTTCTTGCCAAACCTCATCACACCCTTCATGGGTGACACCTTTAGGAACACCCAATCATCAACCTGAAACTCTAAGTGTCGACATCGATTATCAGCATATGACTTTTGTCGACTCTGTGCTGCTAATAACCTCTCCTGAATGAGTTTCACCTTACCAACAGCTTGTTGAACCATGTCTGGGCCGATCAACTTAGTCTCACCTACATCAAACCAAGCAATAGGTGACCCGCACTTCCTCCCATATAAAGCCTCATACGGTGCCATCTGGATGCTAGAGTGGTAGCTGTTGTTATAAGCAAACTCAATGAGTGATAAATGGTCATCCCAACTACCTCTGAAGTCAATAATACAGGCCCTCAGCATATCCTCTAATGTATGGATCGTACGCTCTGCCTGCCAGTCCGTCTGAGGGTGAAATGCTGTGCTGAGACTAACTTGTGTCCCCAATCCCTTCTGGAATGATCTCCAGAAGTTAGCTGTAAACTGAGCTCCTCGGTCTGATATAATAGATGTGGGAACCCCGTACAGTCTCATTATCTCCCTGATGTACAGCCTAGCATAGTCCTCAACTGAGTAAGTAGTCTTCACTGGAAGAAAATGGGCTGATTTCGTCAGCCTATCCACGATAACCCATATGGAATCACACTTCCGCTGAGTGCGAGGTAAGCCTGTAATGAAGTCCATATTGATCACTTCCCACTTCCAAGTCGGGATCTCAATCTCCTGTAATAATCCACCAGGCTTCTGATGTTCAACCTTAACTTGCTGACAATTCGGGCACTGGGCAACAAATTCTGCTATGTCTCTTTTCATGCCATCCCACCAATACAAGCATCTAAGGTCATGGTACATCTTCGTCGATCCTGGATGAATGGAATAACGGGCATTGTGTGCCTCTCCCATAACCTGCTGTCGTAGCCCTACAACATCAGGTACACATAATCTGCCCTCATACCTCAGCACATCATCAGGTGTAACCTCAAATAGAGTATTTCCCTTTCGGAGAGCTGCATCTCTATACCGGGCCAGAACAAGATCCTCATACTGACGTCTCTTTACCTGTTCCACGATAGAGGACTCCGCAACATCCCGAATAAGAATCCCGCTATCTCCCGAATCCGCCAACCGGACTCCAAGACTCGCTAGCCTATGTATCTCACGAACCATCTTCCTTCTGTCTGGCCGCACATCCGTCAAGCTACCCATGGATCTACGGCTAAGAGCATTTGCCACGACGTTGGCTTTTCCCGGGTGGTACAAGATATCAACATCATAGTCCTTTAGCAACTCTAACCACCGCCTCTGCCGTAGGTTCAACTCCTTCTGCTTAAAGATATATTGGAGACTCTTGTGATCCGTATAAATATCAACATGAATTCCATAAAAATAATGTCTCCAAATCTTCAAGGCATGAATCACCGCTGCCAGCTCCAAATCATGAGTGGGATAATTCTTTTCATGCTTTCTGAGTTGTCGGGAGGCATAAGCTATAACTTTTCCATGCTGCATCAACACACAACCTAGCCCAATGCCTGAAGCATCACAATAAATGACATAACCATCCGGTCCCTCAGGAAGAGTCAGAACTGGAGTCGTAGTCAATTTATCCTTCAACAACTGGAAACTGTGCTCACAAGCATCTGTCCACTGAAACTTAGCTGCCTTCTGGGTTAGCCTAGTCAAAGGTGCTGAGATCGAGGCAAACTTCTCCACAAACCTTCTATAATACCCTGCTAGCCCTAGAAAACTGCGTACCTCAGTAGGGGTCGTAGGTCTGGGCCAAGTCTTCACCGCCTCAATCTTCTATGTATCCACCCGAATACCATTAGCCCCAATAATATTCCCCAAGAATGCCACCGAAGTCAACCAGAACTCACACTTGGAAAACTTGGCATACAACTGCTGGTGCTAGAGGACCCTAAGTACCGTCCTCAAATGGTCTGCATGATCTTGCTCTGAACAGGAATAAACCAGGATATCATCAATGAATACAATGAAGAACATGTCTAAGAACGGCCTGAATACCCGGTTCATCAAATCCATAAACACTGCTGGAGTATTGGTCAGTCCAAAAGACATCACCCTAAATTCATAATGTCCATATCGGGTTCTGAATGCTGTCTTTGGAATATCTGCCTCCCTTACCCGCACCTGATGATAACCTGACCGCAAGTCTATCTTCGAGAAGTACTTAGCACCCTGCAACTGGTCAAATAAATCATCAATCCTGGGAAGGGGGTACCTATTCTTGATGGTTACCTTGTTCAGCTGCCTATAATCCATACACATCCACAGTGATCCATCTTTCTTCCTCACAAATAACACTGGTGCTCCCCATGGAGATGTACTTGGCCTAATAAAACCTTTCTCCAACAAGTCTCTCAGCTGCTCCTTCAACTCCTTCAGCTCTGCAGGTGCCATTCTATAAGGAGGAATGGATATAGGTTGGGTACCTGGCAATACATCTATACTGAAATCTACCTCCCGCTCTGGAGGGAGACCTGGAAGATCGTCCAGGAATACATCCGGAAACTCACTAACTACCGGAACTGACTGAAGAGCCGGTACCTCCGCTTTTGTATCATGCACCCGAACCAAATGATAGATACAACCTTTTCTGACCATCTTCTTTGCTTTGAGGTATGAAATAAACTTACCCCTCGGCAATGCTGCATTCTCTTTCCATTCTATAACTAGCTCGCCTGGGAATTGAAATCGAACCAACTTCTCTCTACAATCAACGTTGGCAAAACAAGAAGCCAACCAATCCATGCCCATAATGATATCAAAGTCGGCCATATCCAACTCTATCAAATCTGCTAAGGTATGACGGCTATATATCACCACCGAATAATTTTTATACACACGCTCAGCTATAACCGAATCTCCTACCGGTGTAGCTACCTCGAATGGTTATATCGGCTCAGATTCTATCCCTATTCTATTAGCAACAAGAGGGGATATGTAGGACAAGGTGGAACCTGGATCTATCAAAGCATATACATTACAGAAAAAGACCGATAGTACACCTGTAACAACATCTGGTGACGCCTCCTGATCACGTCTACTGGCTAAAGCATATATGCGGTTCGAAGAACCACTGGAACTAGAAACTCTTCCATGACCTCTACCACGGCCTGCTGGCGTCTGACTACCCCACCCGGTGAGGAGCATAGCTATAGATGACGACGAACCAGCACCCGACCCCGTAGGCCAAGCCATCCCACCTGAACCACCTATGTTGGGACACTCTTTCATCATATGGCCCTGACGGCCGCAAGAGAAGCAAGCACCTGTGGTCGAACGACATTCTCCAATATAAAACTTACCACACTGAGAGCACCGAGGATAAGGTGGTCTCAACTGACTAGGGCCCCTGTTCCTCTGAGAACCCGAAGCCCTGGAGCTCTGTCCGGCTCCTGAATACCCGGGGTGGTCGAACCTCCTGCCCGTAGACTGTAGAGGAGCACTCTGTGCTGGCTGAGGTGAATATCTGATCTGCTGCTGGAACTGTCTGCCTCGAGACTCGCCGGAATAAGCTGCCGACCTAGCCCTCTTATGCTGGTCCCCGTCATGACCTCTGTCTGGCTGTCGCCCTCTATGTCGGTCCTCAACCCCCTGTGCATATGCCTGGACACGAGTAATATCCACACCCGGCTGAAGAGCTACCGCCATACAACCATCGATCAGATAATGGTCCAACCCCATCACAAAGCGATGCACCCTATCTGCCATATCTGCTACAATAGTGGGTGCATATCTGGCCAATGAATCAAACTCCAGGATATACTCATGAATGGTCCTGCCACTCTGCCTCAACTGTAAGAATCTGTCCACTCTAGATCTCCTCATCTCTGGAGGCAAGAAGTGACCAAGGAAGGCCTCTGTAAACTCATCCCATGTAGCTGGGGGAACATCCTCTCCCCTAGACAACTCCCAAGACTCGTACCAGTTTGTAGCTATATCCTGCATTCTATACGAAGCCAACTCCACAGACTCAGTCTCTGAAGCCCTGATTACCCTCAAGGTACGCTGCATCTGCCGGATAAACTCCTGCGGGTCCTCATCGGGCTGAGACCCGAAAAACTCTAGAGGGTTACAACTCAAGAAATCACGAACCCTCAGTATCGGACCTAGGGTCGACTCCTGGTCCCTGTCTGCGGTTCTGCCCTGCTACCAAGCTAGTCAGCAGCTGAACTGCATCTCTCATGGCCCTGTCCTCTGCCCCCGGCTGAAGAACTGGAGGCTCAGGTGTTGGGGCCTCGGAAACTGGTGATGTTGCCCCCTGAATTAGAGCCTCTGGTGGTGGCGATGAAGTAGAGCTCGTCGACTGGGGCATAGTCTCTGGCATAGACTGGGTACGGGACCTAGTAACTCTCTGAATCTGGCTGGTATCCCCCGCTGTAGACTTGCCCTACTGGGTCGCTGTCGCCTTCTTCGGAGGCATAGCTGTAAACATCGTAAGTCGTCAGAAAGGAATTATCCTAATAACATAGCTTCATTGCACGATCTAAGAGATGAAAGAATAGAAACCAATCCTAGATGCCCTGCAGCCTCCTGCGTATAAGTATGGTGCACATACCCATACGCAAGACTCTACTTGACACGATCTGTAGACATTCCGAGGACTAACTGCTCTGATACCACTTTTGTCACGACCCGACCTGACGGGCCACGACTAACCGCCCTAATGATGTCATTACACTAACCTGTCACACATAATCCAACTAACACTTAATGAGTCTGAAATTCGGCAGCATAACGCTGCAATAACAACATATGACAGGGCATCGATCACCCTCACTTGGCTTGTTCATGGGCATTGCGACTAGCAAACCCCGGTCTCGACCTTGTGGCATTCATCACCAAATCCTTGGTGTCAGTTCGGGAAATTAACACCCCGTTCCTCTATCCTTGGGCCTATTCTCCATAACTCACCAAATCCACAGCAACTAAAAATCACAACCATCAACACTTAGCCACAATCATCAATATTTAACCAAAATAAGTCTACCACACTTGGTGTGCGTCTGGACTTGCATCTCGCTTTCCGATTGCATCCCTCGACCAAACTACCTCTACCCTTCCACCAACACACTCCAGAATACTCCATTAACGTTCTCACTATAAACTCCATTAATTGAAACATGTCACAAATAACAATCCAAGCCCGACGACACACAAACAGTCCACTACAATCACCAACCGAGACCTCACTGCCTCAGTTCAGTCCCGAGCCTTTCCCCACCCAACCCCGACAATACCAAACTGTCTGTATAACACTCCTTACCGAGAACCTCACTTTTTCAGTTCTATTCCATCGACCTTCCACCACTCAACCACCGAACCCCGACCATCAGTCTCACCCTCAACGTGTCCACAACCATTCCACAAAATGCCTTGAACTGATTCCCTCTATATTCACCCAACACCCCACTGTCCCGATAATTCGAGAACCAATAACACTCCTACTTGTGCCTCATTTTCGGGTCAACCCGAACATCTTCCACACCCGACCCACTTACCCAACATCATCCCTCCTTATATACAACAGATTGGTATTAGAGCAAGGTCATACCATCCCATAATTTGATGATATGGCTCACGTAAAACAAGTAAGTGATGAAGTTAGGAGGGCCTTATCCGAAATAGTTGCGGAACAAGTGCAACTATTGAGAAGGGACATTTAGAGACATGCCGGGAATAAAAATATTTAGCCAAGGGTTGTCCAAAGCAATCCAAGATATGAAAATAAAGAATTCCACGATTTGGGGAATCCCTTTTCTATGGAGGAAACTGAAATCAAGGAGTTCCGAGAGGAAGAACAAAGTTGTACCCTTTGCTCAAACTCGTTGGATCATGTTGAAGGAAAGGGTAGTACCTTCCCAATTAATCCATTGTATAGTAAAGAGAATCTGGAGAAAGATGTCACTCTGGCAGAGGTGTGTGAAAACTCAAATCCCCGACATGTTCGAAGCATTCAACTTAATGTACACGAGGAGCGGCACAATGAACAACTCTTTCACACTTGATGCAAAGTATATGATAGAGTGTGCAACGTGATTATAGATTAGAAGAGTTGTGTCAACTTGGCTTCCGAAGAGATTGTACACAACTTAAAGTTGCCAATTCGCAACCACCCAAATCCATATGACCTTTAATCGGTGAACCAAGATGAAAAGATAAAAATCATAACACAAACTCTTGTTATCTTTCAGATTGGAACATATGAAGATAAAATATGGTGTGACATCCTCCATATGGATGCATGTCATATTTTCTTGGGACAACCATGTCAACTTGACACGAAGGCTAACGTGATGAAGGAAGAAATACTTATTCCTTTCAAAAAGGTAATAAAAATATCCGGTTGGTGCCGATGTCACCTAGTAAGGTGAAGGCCATGAGAATCCGAAGTGCAATGAAGCGCAAAGCTGAGGCTCTCTCACTTGGTGCACAAAGGATAGAGGAAGAACCTAAGAAGGTGAGTCCTATGGACTCATTGGTATGCAAGGAAAGTCTCGGAGGAGACACGGTTAGGGATGAAACTCTAGATGAACCTGTAGAGGTTTCGGAAGATTCCATACCGAATGAACCAACCACCGAACTACCATCAAGCAATAATGTTGATCATATTGGTGAGCTAGTTCTTGGAAGGTCCCTCCCTCCCTATGATCATATGCCGAAGGAGGATGAAGAAACAAAACAAGGTTCGACCTTATTTACCAATGCCTTGTACCAAGTTGAGGAAATGGGTGGTACCTTCTTTGTCAATCCATTATATGAACCAAACCGCATGGAAGAATATGCCGACATGGAATTCCCATGGAATTCCCATGGAACAACATATCCGAAAACTTACCAAAGAAAGATAATAAACTCACTCTTGATTTATTTTCAAGAGGTTCGTTATCCACACACCAAGCCTATGGATGTGAAAGGCAAGATGTGTTAGAAGAAGATGATGACCAAGGGTACCTTAGCTCCGACATGGCATATGTCTTATTGGTACCAAGGCATGATGAAGATTGGAAGGTGTGCATCCAAAACCAATTTGCCTACATTCTCACTATAATGTACAAATTTTCGTGGTCGATATAGAGTGCTCATTTTTATAATATTTGTGGGACTAACATGCCACCAAAGATCAGCTTAAAAGAAAACTCTCCATCAATGAAGAACCGAAAGACAATTAAGCAAGAAAAGGGTGTATGTCTTGTAATGTCACTTGAAAGTTTTGGCATCCAAAGGGGTGATCCTTGTGCTACCCATATCACGGTTATGATGATGCGGATTGAACAAAAGCTTAGTACCATCTTTCGCTCTAACACAAAATTGAATGGTGCACATCACTATTTTTCTACCTATGTCCAGACAACATGTCTTATGGAATCGAGATCCAACATGAACATCATAAGAAGGAAAAACCAATTGTCTCGTATTCGGATCCTTATTTCGCAAATTGTGAAGAAGGCACCTACCAGATAAAACTTCGGTCCTATCTAATAGTGGAAATATTGGATCAACACTTGTTGCTGAAATTTGTTTTTTCACTTTTAGACTGCTCGAATTTGAGGGCAAATTCTTTCAAAGAAGGGGAGACTGATGAAAGAAAGCCCGTGGACTTAAACTTTCATCATGAGCCTAAAGGAGACTTGTTAAGGTTTCCAAGTGCTACCTGTCATTCTACACTTAGATATCTAACATGGCATGAAAAATGGAATGGTGTTAGAGTTATTACATGAAGGTTCAAAAAGTCATTGTATTTTTGGCATTCTTCTCGGGCTTGGCCGAGACTATATTTTCTTTTTAGCTTGTTGTTTTATTACTTAGCTTAGATTTAAGCTTTCAGCATAGGACATAGTAGCCCCTGGCATAACTACCTTAGGACATAATTAATAGGTCATGTAAGGGGTTGCAAAATCGAGAGTCCTTGTCACAAGATGACTAAGCCAAAAGGTCTTCCAAGAAGATGACTAGGCCGTGAGTTGGAGGACAAGTTGGCAAGGATGTTCTAGAAGATGAGGCTTCCAAGATAACAATTCATGAACGTAAAGACTTCAAAGTCGTCCAATGGGGAAAAGAGGAGTTGGCCGAAATGGTTCAACACACAAGTACAATGAATGGAAGCTTTTTAACACATTCCAAGAAGATAATATTGTTGGAAGAATCAAGTCTTCCACTTGGACAACACAAAGGGATGTGAAAGGTATTGAGTTTAACCTCGTCTCCAAGAAAAGACCATTTACATTGCCTTGGTTTGGCCGAGAAGTTCTCGGGTACAAAGTACACCGAACTCGTTCCTACTTGTTCCCATGGCCGAAAGTTGCATGTAGTTTGTGTCCTTTAGTTTGTCTTCTAGAATGGTCTATTCTCCACTATAAATAGAACCCCTAGGATATGTAAATAGATCAGAGTTGATGAATAGAAAAATTTGAGTTTTCCTGATTTCTCTAAGTGTTTCAATCTGTGATTGAAACTCTTAGTTGGTGCTCCGGGAGTACCAAACTCTCATTCGGTGCAAACATCGATTAGGACTTGTGTGACCTAGTCTATACCAAAGCTTGAAGAACACCCTTGGTGGTAAACAAAGGTTGGTACTTGTGTGTACCAACTTAGTCTAAGCCTTGGGAGTAACAAGGGCATCGATCACCCTCACTTGGCTTGTTCATGGGCATTGCGACTAGCAAACTACGATCTCGACCTTGTGGCATTCATCCCCAAATCCATGGTGTCGGTTCGGGAAATTAACTCACCGTTCCTCTATCCTTGGGCCTATTCTCCATAACTCACCAAATCCACAGCAACTAAAAATCACAACCATCAACACTTAGCCACAATCATCAACATTTAACCAAAATAAGTCTACCACACTTGGTGTGCGTCTGGACTTGCATCTCGCTTTCCGATTGCATCCCTCGACCAAACTACCTCTACCCTTCCACCAACACACTCCAGAATACTCCATTAACGTTCACTATAAACTCCATTAACCGAAACCTCTCACAAATAACAATCCAAGCACGACGACACACAAATAGTCCACTACAATCACCAATCGAGACCTCACGCCTCGATTCGATCCGCACCTTTCCCCACCCAACCCCGACAATACCAAACTTTCCGTATAACACTCCTTACCGAGAACCTCACTGGTTCAGTTCTATTCCATCGACCATCCACCACTCAACCACCGAACCCCGCCCATCACTCTCACCCTCAACGTGTCCACAACCATTCCACAAAATGCCTTTAACTGATTCCCTCTATATTCACCCAACACCCCATTGTCACGATAATTCGAGAACCAATAACACTTCTACTTGTGCCTCATTTTTGGGTCAACCCGAACATCTTCCACACCCGACCCACTTACCCAACATCATCCCTCTTTATATCCAACAGATTGGTATTGGAGCGAGGTCATACCGTCCCACACTTCGATGATATGACTCACGTAAAACAAGTAAGTGATGAACTTATGAGGGCCTTATCCGAAATAGTTGCGGAACAAGTGCAACTATTGAGAAGGGACTTTTCGAGACATGCCGGGAATAAAAATGTTTAGCCAAGGGTTGTCCAAAGCAATCCAAGATATGAAAAGAAAGAATTCCATAATTTGGGGAATCCCTTTTCTATGGAGGAAACTGAAATCAAGGAGTTCCGAGAGGAAGAACAAAGTCGTACCCTTTGCTCAAACTCGTTGTATCATGTTGAAGGAAAGGACAGTACCTCCCCAATTAATCCATTGTATGGTAAAGAGAATCTGGAGGAAGATGTCACTCTGGCAGGTGTGTGAAAACTTAAATCCCCGACATGTTCGAAGCATTCAACTTAATGTACACGAGGAGCGGCACAATGAACAACTGTTTCACACTCGATGCAAAGTAAATGATAGAGTGTGCAACGTGATTATAGATGAGAAGAGTTGTGTCAACTTGGATTCCGAAGAGATTGTACACAACTTAAAGTTGCCAACTCGCAACCACCCAAATCCATATGACCTTCAATCGGTGAACCAAGATGAAAAGATAAAAATCATAACACAAACTCTTGTTAGCTTTCAGATTGGAACATATGAAGATAAAATATGGTGTGACATCCTCCATATGGATGCATGTCATATTTTCTTGGGACAACCATGTCAACTTGACACGAAGGCTCAACATGATAAAGGAAGAAATACTTATTCATTTCAAAAAGGTAATAAAAATATCCGGTTGGTGCCGATGTCACCTAGTGAGGTGAAGGCCATGAGAATCCGAAGTGCAATGAAGCGCAAAGCCGAGGCTCTCTCACTTAGTGCACAAAGGATAGAGGAAGAACCTAAGAAGGTGAGTCCTATGGACTCATTGGTATGCAAGGAAAGTCTCGGAGGAGACACGGTTAGGGATGAAACTCTAGATGAACCCGTAGAGGTTTCGGAAGATGCCATACCGAGTGAACCAACCACCGAACTACCATCAAGCAATAATGTTGATCATATTGGTGAGCTAGTTCTTGGAAGGTCCCTCCCTCCCTATGATCATATGTTGAAGGAGGATGAAGAAACAAAACAAGGTTCGACCTTATTTACCAATGCCTTGTACCAAGTTGAGGAAATGGGTGGTACCTTCTTTGTCAATCCATTATATGAACCAAACCGCATGGAAGAATATGCCGACATGGAATGCGCATGGAATTCCCATGGAACAACATATCCGAAAACTTACCAAAGAAAGATAATGAACTCACTCTTGATTTATTTTCAAGAGGTTCGTTATCCACACACCAAGCCTATGGATGTGAAAGGCAAGATGTGTTAGAAGAAGATGATGACCAAGGGTACCTTAGCTCCGACATGGCATATGTCTTATTGGTACCAAGGCATGATGAAGATTGGAAGGTGTGCATCCAAAACCAATTTGCCTACATTCTCACTATAATGTACAAATTTTCGTGGTCGATATAGAGTGCTCATTTTTATAATATTTGTGGGACTAACATGCCACCAAAGATCAGCTTAAAAGAAAACTCTCCATCAATGAAGAACCGAAAGACAATTAAGCAAGAAAAGGGTGTATGTCTTGTAATGTCACTTGAAAGTTTTGGCATCCAAAGGGGTGATCCTTGTGCTACCCATATCACGGTTATGATGATGCGGATTGAACAAAAGCTTAGTACCATCTTTCGCTTCTAACACAAAATTGAATGGTGCACATCACTATTTTTCTACCTATGTCCAGACAACATGTCTTATGGAATCGAGATCCAACATGAACATCATAAGAAGGAAAAACCAATTGTCTCGTATTCGGATCCTTATTTCGCAAATTGTGAAGAAAGCACCTACCAGATAAAACTTCCGGTCCTATCTAATAGTGGAAATATTGGATCAACACTTGTTGCTGAAATTTGTTTTTTCACTTTTAGACTGCTCGAATTTGAGGGCAAATTCTTTCAAAGAAGGGGAGACTGATGAAAGAAAGCCCGTGGACTTAAACTTTCATCATGAGCCTAAAGGAGACTTGTTAAGGTTTCCAAGTGCTACCTGTCATTCTACACTTAGATATCTAACATGGCATGAAAAATGGAATGGTGTTAGAGTTATTACATGAAGGTTCAAAAAGTCATTGTATTTTTGGCATTCTTCTCGGGCTTGGCCGAGACTATATTTTCTTTTTAGCTTGTTGTTTTATTACTTAGCTTAGATTTAAGCTTTCAGCATAGGACATAGTAGCCCCTGGCATAACTACCTTAGGACACAATTAATAGGTCATGTAAGGGGTTGCAAAATCGAGAGTCCTTGTCACAAGATGACTAAGCCAAAAGGTCTTCCAAGAAGATGACTAGGCCGTGAGTTGGAGGACAAGTTGGCAAGGATGTTCTAGAAGATGAGGCTTCCAAGATAACAATTCATGAACGTAAAGACTTCAAAGTCAGTCCAATGGGGAAAAGAGGAGTTGGCCGAAATGGTTCAACACACAAGTACAATGAATGGAAGCTTTTTAACACATTCCAAGAAGATAATATTGTTGGAAGAATCAAGTCTTCCACTTGGACAACACAAAGGGATGTGAAAGGTATTGAGTTTAACCTCGTCTCCAAGAAAAGACCATTTACATTGCCTTGGTTTGGCCGAGAAGTTCCTCGGGTACAAAGTACACGAACTCGTTCCTACTTGTTCACATGGCCGAAAGTTGCATGTAGTTTGTGTCCTTTAGTTTGTCTTCTAGAATGGTCTATTCTCCACTATAAATAGAACCCCTAGGATATGTAAATAGATCGAGTTGATGAATAGAAAAATTTGAGTTTTACTGATTTCTCTAAGTGTTTCAATCTGTGATTGAAACTCTTAGTTGGTGCTCAGGAGTACCAAACTCTCATTCGGTGCAAACATCGATTAGGACTTGTGTGACCTAGTCTATACCAAAGCTTGAAGAACACCCTTGGTGGTAAACAAAGGTTGGTACTTGTGTGTACCAACTTAGTCTAAGCCTTGGGAGTAACAAGGGCATCGATCACCCTCACTTGGCTTGTTCATGGGCATTGCGACTAGCAAACTACGATCTCGACCTTGTGGCATTCATCCCCAAATCCATGGTGTCGGTTCGGGAAATTAACTCACCGTTCCTCTATCCTTGGGCATATTCTCCATAACTCACCAAATCCACAGCAACTAAAAATCACAACCATCAACACTTAGCCACAATCATCAATATTTAACCAAAATAAGTCTACCACACTTGGTGTGCGTCTGGACTTGCATCTCGATTTCCGATTGCATCCCTCGACCAAACTACCTCTACCCTTCCACCAACACACTCCAGAATACTCCATTAACGTTCACTATAAACTCCATTAACCGAAACCTCTCACAAATAACAATCCAAGCACGACGACACACAAATAGTCCACTACAATCACCAATCGAGACCTCGCTGCCTCAGTTCAGTCCCGCACCTTTCCCCACCCAACCCCGACAATACCAAACTTTCCGTATAACACTCCTTACCGAGAACCTCACTGGTTCAGTTCTATTCCATCGACCATCCACCACTCAACCACCGAACCCCGACCATCACTCTCACCCTCAACGTGTCCACAACCATTCCACAAAATGCCTTAAACTGATTCGCTCTATATTCACCCAACACCCCATTGTCACGATAATTCGAGAACCAATAACACTTCTACTTGTGCCTCATTTTTGGGTCAACCCGAACATCTTCCACACCCGACCCACTTACCCAACATCATCCCTCCTTATATCCAGCAGATTGGTATTGAGCGAGGTCATACCGTCCCACACTTCGATGATATGACTCACGTAAAACAAGTAAGTGATGAACTTATGAGGGCCTTATCCGAAATAGTTGCGGAACAAGTGCAACTATTGAGAAGGGACTTTTCGAGACATGCCGGAATAAAAATGTTTAGCCAAGGGTTGTCCAAAGCAATCCAAGATATGAAAAGAAAGAATTCCACAATTTGGGGAATCCCTTTTCTATGGAGGAAACTGAAATCAAGGAGTTAGAGAGGAAGAACAAAGTCGTACCCTTTGCTCAAACTCGTTGTATCATGTTGAAGGAAAGGACAAGACCTCCCAATTAATCCATTGTATGGTAAAGAGAATCTGGAGGAAGATGTCACTCTGGCAGAGGTGTGTGAAAACTTAAATCCCCGACATGTTCGAAGCATTCAACTTAATGTACACGAGGAGCGGCACAATGAACAACTGTTTCACACTCGATGCAAAGTAAATGATAGAGTGTGCAACGTGATTATAGATGAGAAGAGTTGTGTCAACTTGGCTTCCGAAGAGATTGTACACAACTTAAAGTTGCCAACTCGCAACCACCCAAATCCATATGACCTTCAATCGGTGAACCAAGATGAAAAGATAAAAATCATAACACAAACTCTTGTTAGCTTTCAGATTGGAACATATGAAGATAAAATATGGTGTGACATCCTCCATATGGATGCATGTCATATTTTCTTGGGACAACCATGTCAACTTGACACGAAGGCTCAACATGATAAAGGAAGAAATACTTATTCATTTCAAAAAGGTAATAAAAATATCCGGTTGGTGCCGATGTCACCTAGTGAGGTGAAGGCCATGAGAATCCGAAGTGCAATGAAGCGCAAAGCCGAGGCTCTCTCACTTAGTGCACAAAGGATAGAGGAAGAACCTAAGAAGGTGAGTCCTATGGACTCATTGGTATGCAAGGAAAGTCTCGGAGGAGACACGGTTAGGGATGAAACTCTAGATGAACCCGTAGAGGTTTCGGAAGATGCCATACCGAGTGAACCAACCACCGAACTACCATCAAGCAATAATGTTGATCATATTGGTGAGCTAGTTCTTGGAAGGTCCCTCCCTCCCTATGATCATATGTTGAAGGAGGATGAAGAAACAAAACAAGGTTCGACCTTATTTACCAATGCCTTGTACCAAGTTGAGGAAATGGGTGGTACCTTCTTTGTCAATCCATTATATGAACCAAACCGCATGGAAGAATATGCCGACATGGAATTCCCATGGAATTCCCATGGAACAACATATCCGAAAACTTACCAAAGAAAGATAATGAACTCACTCTTGATTTATTTTCAAGAGGTTCGTTATCCACACACCAAGCCTATGGATGTGAAAGGCAAGATGTGTTAGAAGAAGATGATGACCAAGGGTACCTTAGCTCCGACATGGCATATGTCTTATTGGTACCAAGGCATGATGAAGATTGGAAGGTGTGCATCCAAAACCAATTTGCCTACATTCTCACTATAATGTACAAATTTTCGTGGTCGATATAGAGTGCTCATTTTTATAATATTTGTGGGACTAACATGCCACCAAAGATCAGCTTAAAAGAAAACTCTCCATCAATGAAGAACCGAAAGACAATTAAGCAAGAAAAGGGTGTATGTCTTGTAATGTCACTTGAAAGTTTTGGCATCCAAAGGGGTGATCCTTGTGCTACCCATATCACGGTTATGATGATGCGGATTGAACAAAAGCTTAGTACCATCTTTCGCTCTAACACAAAATTGAATGGTGCACATCACTATTTTTCTACCTATGTCCAGACAACATGTCTTATGGAATCTGAGATCCAACATGAACATCATAAGAAGGAAAAACCAATTGTCTCGTATTCGGATCCTTATTTCGCAAATTGTGAAGAAAGCACCTACCAGATAAAACTTCCGGTCCTATCTAATAGTGGAAATATTGGATCAACACTTGTTGCTGAAATTTGTTTTTTCACTTTTAGACTGCTCGAATTTGAGGGCAAATTCTTTCAAAGAAGGGGAGACTGATGAAAGAAAGCCCGTGGACTTAAACTTTCATCATGAGCCTAAAGGAGACTTGTTAAGGTTTCCAAGTGCTACCTGTCATTCTACACTTAGATATCTAACATGGCATGAAAAATGGAATGGTGTTAGAGTTATTACATGAAGGTTCAAAAAGTCATTGTATTTTTGGCATTCTTCTCGGGCTTGGCGAGACTATATTTTCTTTTTAGCTTGTTGTTTTATTACTTAGCTTAGATTTAAGCTTTCAGCATAGGACATAGTAGCCCTGGCATAACTACCTTAGGACACAATTAATAGGTCATGTAAGGGGTTGCAAAATCGAGAGTCCTTGTCACAAGATGACTAAGCCAAAAGGTCTTCCAAGAAGATGACTAGGCCGTGAGTTGGAGGACAAGTTGGCAAGGATGTTCTAGAAGATGAGGCTTCCAAGATAACAATTCATGAACGTAAAGACTTCAAAGTCGTCCAATGGGGAAAAGAGGAGTTGGCCGAAATGGTTCAACACACAAGTACAATGAATGGAAGCTTTTAACACATTCCAAGAAGATAATATTGTTGGAAGAATCAAGTCTTCCACTTGGACAACACAAAGGGATGTGAAAGGTATTGAGTTTAACCTCGTCTCCAAGGAAAGACCATTTACATTGCCTTGGTTTGGCGAGAAGTCCCTCGGGTACAAAGTACACCCGAACTCGTTCCTACTTGTTCACATGGCCGAAAGTTGCATGTAGTTTGTGTCCTTTAGTTTGTCTTCTAGAATGGTCTATTCTCCACTATAAATAGAACCCCTAGGATATGTAAATAGATCAGAGTTGATGAATAGAAAAATTTGAGTTTTATCGATTTCTCTAAGTGTTTCAATCTGTGATTGAAACTCTTAGTTGGTGCTCCGGAGTACCAAACTCTCATTCGGTGCAAACATCGATTAGGACTTGTGTGACCTAGTCTATACCAAAGCTTGAAGAACACCCTTGGTGGTAAACAAAGGTTGGTACTTGTGTGTACCAACTTAGTCTAAGCCTTGGGAGTAACAAGGGCATCGATCACCCTCACTTGGCTTGTTCATGGGCATTGCGACTAGCAAACTACGATCTCGACCTTGTGGCATTCATCCCCAAATCCATGGTGTCGGTTCGGGAAATTAACTCACCGTTCCTCTATCCTTGGGCATATTCTCCATAACTCACCAAATCCACAGCAACTAAAAATCACAACCATCAACACTTAGCCACAATCATCAATATTTAACCAAAATAAGTCTACCACACTTGGTGTGCGTCTGGACTTGCATCTCGCTTTTCGATTGCATCCCTCGACCAAACTACCTCTACCCTTCCACCAACACACTCCAGAATACTCCATTAACGTTCACTATAAACTCCATTAACCGAAACCTCTCACAAATAACAATCCAAGCACGACGACACACAAATAGTCCACTACAATCACCAATCGAGACCTCATTTGCCTCGATTCGATCCGCACCTTTCCCCACCCAACCCCGACAACACCAAATTGTCCGTATTACACTCCTTACCGAGAACCTCACTGGTTCAGTTCTATTCCATCAACCTGCCACCATTCAACCACCGAACCTTGACCATCCCTCAACGTGTCCACAATCACTCCACAAAATGACTTGAACTGATTCCCTCTATACCCATCCAACACCCCACTGTTCCGATAATCCGAGAACCAATAACACTTCTACTTGTGCCTCATTTTTGGGTCAACCCGAACATCTTCCACACCCGACCCACTTACCCAACATCATCCCTCCTTATATCCAACAGATTGGTATTGGAGCGAGGTCATACCGTCCCACACTTCGATGATATGACTCACGTAAAACAAGTAAGTGATGAACTTATGAGGGCCTTATCCGAAATAGTTGCGGAACAAGTGCAACTATTGAGAAGGGACTTTTCGAGACATGCCGGGAATAAAAATGTTTAGCCAAGGGTTGTCCAAAGCAATCCAAGATATGAAAAGAAAGAATTCCACAATTTGGGGAATCCCTTTTCTATGGAGGAAACTGAAATCAAGGAGTTCCGAGAGGAAGAACAAAGTCGTACCCTTTGCTCAAACTCGTTGTATCATGTTGAAGGAAAGGACAGTACCTCCCCAATTAATCCATTGTATGGTAAAGAGAATCTGGAGGAAGATGTCACTCTGGCAGAGGTGTGTGAAAACTTAAATCCCCGACATGTTCGAAGCATTCAACTTAATGTACACGAGGAGCGGCACAATGAACAACTGTTTCACACTCGATGCAAAGTAAATGATAGAGTGTGCAACGTGATTATAGATGAGAAGAGTTGTGTCAACTTGGCTTCCGAAGAGATTGTACACAACTTAAAGTTGCCAACTCGCAACCACCCAAATCCATATGACCTTCAATCGGTGAACCAAGATGAAAAGATAAAAATCATAACACAAACTCTTGTTAGCTTTCAGATTGGAACATATGAAGATAAAATATGGTGTGACATCCTCCATATGGATGCATGTCATATTTTCTTGGGACAACCATGTCAACTTGACACGAAGGCTCAACATGATAAAGGAAGAAATACTTATTCATTTCAAAAAGGTAATAAAAATATCCGGTTGGTGCCGATGTCACCTAGTGAGGTGAAGGCCATGAGAATCCGAAGTGCAATGAAGCGCAAAGCCGAGGCTCTCTCACTTAGTGCACAAAGGATAGAGGAAGAACCTAAGAAGGTGAGTCCTATGGACTCATTGGTATGCAAGGAAAGTCTCGGAGGAGACACGGTTAGGGATGAAACTCTAGATGAACCCGTAGAGGTTTCGGAAGATGCCATACCGAGTGAACCAACCACCGAACTACCATCAAGCAATAATGTTGATCATATTGGTGAGCTAGTTCTTGGAAGGTCCCTCCCTCCCTATGATCATATGTTGAAGGAGGATGAAGAAACAAAACAAGGTTCGACCTTATTTACCAATGCCTTGTACCAAGTTGAGGAAATGGGTGGTACCTTCTTTGTCAATCCATTATATGAACCAAACCGCATGGAAGAATATGCCGACATGGAATTCCCATGGAATTCCCATGGAACAACATATCCGAAAACTTACCAAAGAAAGATAATGAACTCACTCTTGATTTATTTTCAAGAGGTTCGTTATCCACACACCAAGCCTATGGATGTGAAAGGCAAGATGTGTTAGAAGAAGATGATGACCAAGGGTACCTTAGCTCCGACATGGCATATGTCTTATTGGTACCAAGGCATGATGAAGATTGGAAGGTGTGCATCCAAAACCAATTTGCCTACATTCTCACTATAATGTACAAATTTTCGTGGTCGATATAGAGTGCTCATTTTTATAATATTTGTGGGACTAACATGCCACCAAAGATCAGCTTAAAAGAAAACTCTCCATCAATGAAGAACCGAAAGACAATTAAGCAAGAAAAGGGTGTATGTCTTGTAATGTCACTTGAAAGTTTTGGCATCCAAAGGGGTGATCCTTGTGCTACCCATATCACGGTTATGATGATGCGGATTGAACAAAAGCTTAGTACCATCTTTCGCTCTAACACAAAATTGAATGGTGCACATCACTATTTTTCTACCTATGTCCAGACAACATGTCTTATGGAATCTGAGATCCAACATGAACATCATAAGAAGGAAAAACCAATTGTCTCGTATTCGGATCCTTATTTCGCAAATTGTGAAGAAAGCACCTACCAGATAAAACTTCCGGTCCTATCTAATAGTGGAAATATTGGATCAACACTTGTTGCTGAAATTTGTTTTTTCACTTTTAGACTGCTCGAATTTGAGGGCAAATTCTTTCAAAGAAGGGGAGACTGATGAAAGAAAGCCCGTGGACTTAAACTTTCATCATGAGCCTAAAGGAGACTTGTTAAGGTTTCCAAGTGCTACTGTCATTCTACACTTAGATATCTAACATGGCATGAAAAATGGAATGGTGTTAGAGTTATTACATGAAGGTTCAAAAAGTCATTGTATTTTGGCATTCTTCTCGGGCTTGGCCGAGACTATATTTTCTTTTAGCTTGTTGTTTTATTACTTAGCTTAGATTTAAGCTTTCAAAGATAGGACATAGTAGCCCCTGGCATAACTACCTTAGGACACAATTAATAGGTCATGTAAGGGGTTGCAAAATCGAGAGTCCTTGTCACAAGATGACTAAGCCAAAAGGTCTTCCAAGAAGATGACTAGGCCGTGAGTTGGAGGACAAGTTGGCAAGGATGTTCTAGAAGATGAGGCTTCCAAGATAACAATTCATGAACGTAAAGACTTCAAAGTCGTCCAATGGGGAAAAGAGGAGTTGGCCGAAATGGTTCAACACACAAGTACAATGAATGGAAGCTTTTTAACACATTCCAAGAAGATAATATTGTTGGAAGAATCAAGTCTTCCACTTGGACAACACAAAGGGATGTGAAAGGTATTGAGTTTAACCTCGTCTCCAAGAAAAGACCATTTACATTGCCTTGGTTTGGCCGAGAAGTTCCTCGGGTACAAAGTACACCCGAACTCGTTCCTACTTGTTCACATGGCCGAAAGTTGCATGTAGTTTGTGTCCTTTAGTTTGTCTTCTAGAATGGTCTATTCTCCACTATAAATAGAACCCCTAGGATATGTAAATAGATCAGAGTTGATGAATAGAAAAATTTGAGTTTTACTGATTTCTCTAAGTGTTTCAATCTGTGATTGAAACTCTTAGTTGGTGCTCCGGGAGTACCAAACTCTCATTCGGTGCAAACATCGATTAGGACTTGTGTGACCTAGTCTATACCAAAGCTTGAAGAACACCCTTGGTGGTAAACAAAGGTTGGTACTTGTGTGTACCAACTTAGTCTAAGCCTTGGGAGTAACAAGGGCATCGATCACCCTCACTTGGCTTGTTCATGGGCATTGCGACTAGCAAACTACGATCTCGACCTTGTGGCATTCATCCCCAAATCCATGGTGTCGGTTCGGGAAATTAACTCACCGTTCCTCTATCCTTGGGCATATTCTCCATAACTCACCAAATCCACAGCAACTAAAAATCACAACCATCAACACTTAGCCACAATCATCAATATTTAACCAAAATAAGTCTACCACACTTGGTGTGCGTCTGGACTTGCATCTCGCTTTTCGATTGCATCCCTCGACCAAACTACCTCTACCCTTCCACCAACACACTCCAGAATACTCCATTAACGTTCACTATAAACTCCATTAACCGAAACCTCTCACAAATAACAATCCAAGCACGACGACACACAAATAGTCCACTACAATCACCAATCGAGACCTCATTGCCTCGATTCGATCCGCACCTTTCCCCACCCAACCCCGACAACACCAAATTGTCCGTATTACACTCCTTACCGAGAACCTCACTGGTTCAGTTCTATTCCATCAACCTGCCACCATTCAACCACCGAACCTTGACCATCCCTCAACGTGTCCACAATCACTCCACAAAATGCCTTAAACTGATTCCCTCTATATTCACCCAACACCCCATTGTCCTGATAATTCGAGAACCAATAACACTTCTACTTGTGCCTCATTTTTGGGTCAACCCGAACATCTTCCACACCCGACCCACTTACCCAACATCATCCCTCCTTATATCCAACAGATTGGTATTGGAGCGAGGTCATACCGTCCCACACTTCGATGATATGACTCACGTAAAACAAGTAAGTGATGAACTTATGAGGGCCTTATCCGAAATAGTTGCGGAACAAGTGCAACTATTGAGAAGGGACTTTTCGAGACATGCCGGGAATAAAAATGTTTAGCCAAGGGTTGTCCAAAGCAATCCAAGATATGAAAAGAAAGAATTCCACAATTTGGGGAATCCCTTTTCTATGGAGGAAACTGAAATCAAGGAGTTCCGAGAGGAAGAACAAAGTCGTACCCTTTGCTCAAACTCGTTGTATCATGTTGAAGGAAAGGACAGTACCTCCCCAATTAATCCATTGTATGGTAAAGAGAATCTGGAGGAAGATGTCACTCTGGCAGAGGTGTGTGAAAACTTAAATCCCCGACATGTTCGAAGCATTCAACTTAATGTACACGAGGAGCGGCACAATGAACAACTGTTTCACACTCGATGCAAAGTAAATGATAGAGTGTGCAACGTGATTATAGATGAGAAGAGTTGTGTCAACTTGGCTTCCGAAGAGATTGTACACAACTTAAAGTTGCCAACTCGCAACCACCCAAATCCATATGACCTTCAATCGGTGAACCAAGATGAAAAGATAAAAATCATAACACAAACTCTTGTTAGCTTTCAGATTGGAACATATGAAGATAAAATATGGTGTGACATCCTCCATATGGATGCATGTCATATTTTCTTGGGACAACCATGTCAACTTGACACGAAGGCTCAACATGATAAAGGAAGAAATACTTATTCATTTCAAAAAGGTAATAAAAATATCCGGTTGGTGCCGATGTCACCTAGTGAGGTGAAGGCCATGAGAATCCGAAGTGCAATGAAGCGCAAAGCCGAGGCTCTCTCACTTAGTGCACAAAGGATAGAGGAAGAACCTAAGAAGGTGAGTCCTATGGACTCATTGGTATGCAAGGAAAGTCTCGGAGGAGACACGGTTAGGGATGAAACTCTAGATGAACCCGTAGAGGTTTCGGAAGATGCCATACCGAGTGAACCAACCACCGAACTACCATCAAGCAATAATGTTGATCATATTGGTGAGCTAGTTCTTGGAAGGTCCCTCCCTCCCTATGATCATATGTTGAAGGAGGATGAAGAAACAAAACAAGGTTCGACCTTATTTACCAATGCCTTGTACCAAGTTGAGGAAATGGGTGGTACCTTCTTTGTCAATCCATTATATGAACCAAACCGCATGGAAGAATATGCCGACATGGAATTCCCATGGAATTCCCATGGAACAACATATCCGAAAACTTACCAAAGAAAGATAATGAACTCACTCTTGATTTATTTTCAAGAGGTTCGTTATCCACACACCAAGCCTATGGATGTGAAAGGCAAGATGTGTTAGAAGAAGATGATGACCAAGGGTACCTTAGCTCCGACATGGCATATGTCTTATTGGTACCAAGGCATGATGAAGATTGGAAGGTGTGCATCCAAAACCAATTTGCCTACATTCTCACTATAATGTACAAATTTTCGTGGTCGATATAGAGTGCTCATTTTTATAATATTTGTGGGACTAACATGCCACCAAAGATCAGCTTAAAAGAAAACTCTCCATCAATGAAGAACCGAAAGACAATTAAGCAAGAAAAGGGTGTATGTCTTGTAATGTCACTTGAAAGTTTTGGCATCCAAAGGGGTGATCCTTGTGCTACCCATATCACGGTTATGATGATGCGGATTGAACAAAAGCTTAGTACCATCTTTCGCTCTAACACAAAATTGAATGGTGCACATCACTATTTTTCTACCTATGTCCAGACAACATGTCTTATGGAATCTGAGATCCAACATGAACATCATAAGAAGGAAAAACCAATTGTCTCGTATTCGGATCCTTATTTCGCAAATTGTGAAGAAGGCACCTACCAGATAAAACTTCCGGTCCTATCTAATAGTGGAAATATTGGATCAACACTTGTTGCTGAAATTTGTTTTTTCACTTTTAGACTGCTCGAATTTGAGGGCAAATTCTTTCAAAGAAGGGGAGACTGATGAAAGAAAGCCCGTGGACTTAAACTTTCATCATGAGCCTAAAGGAGACTTGTTAAGGTTTCCAAGTGCTACCTGTCATTCTACACTTAGATATCTAACATGGCATGAAAAATGGAATGGTGTTAGAGTTATTACATGAAGGTTCAAAAAGTCATTGTATTTTTGGCATTCTTCTCGGGCTTGGCCGAGACTATATTTTCTTTTTAGCTTGTTGTTTTATTACTTAGCTTAGATTTAAGCTTTCAAAGCATAGGACATAGTAGCCCTGGCATAACTACCTTAGGACACAATTAATAGGTCATGTAAGGGGTTGCAAAATCGAGAGTCCTTGTCACAAGATGACTAAGCCAAAAGGTCTTCCAAGAAGATGACTAGGCCGTGAGTTGGAGGACAAGTTGGCAAGGATGTTCTAGAAGATGAGGCTTCCAAGATAACAATTCATGAACGTAAAGACTTCAAAGTCAGCCCAATGGGGAAAAGAGGAGTTGGCGAAATGGTTCAACACACAAGTACAATGAATGGAAGCTTTTTAACACATTCCAAGAAGATAATATTGTTGGAAGAATCAAGTCTTCCACTTGGACAACACAAAGGGATGTGAAAGGTATTGAGTTTAACCTCGTCTCCAAGAAAAGACCATTTACATTGCCTTGGTTTGGCCGAGAAGTTCCTCGGGTACAAAGGACACCGAACTCGTTCCTACTTGTTCACATGGCCGAAAGTTGCATGTAGTTTGTGTCCTTTAGTTTGTCTTCTAGAATGGTCTATTCTCCACTATAAATAGAACCCCTAGGATATGTAAATAGATCAGAGTTGATGAATAGAAAAATTTGAGTTTTACTGATTTCTCTAAGTGTTTCAATCTGTGATTGAAACTCTTAGTTTGGGCTCCTGGGGTACCAAACTCTCATTCGGTGCAAACATCGATTAGGACTTGTGTGACCTAGTCTATACCAAAGCTTGAAGAACACCCTTGGTGGTAAACAAAGGTTGGTACTTGTGTGTACCAACTTAGTCTAAGCCTTGGGAGTAACAAGGGCATCGATCACCCTCACTTGGCTTGTTCATGGGCATTGTGACTAGCAAACTACGATCTCGACCTTGTGGCATTCATCCCCAAATCCATGGTGTCGGTTCGGGAAATTAACTCACCGTTCCTCTATCCTTGGGCCTATTCTCCATAACTCACCAAATCCACAGCAACTAAAAATCACAACCATCAACACTTAGCCACAATCATCAACATTTAACCAAAATAAGTCTACCACACTTGGTGTGCGTCTGGACTTGCATCTCGCTTCGATTGCATCCTCGACCAAACTACCTCTACCCTTCCACCAACACACTCCAGAATACTCCATTAACGCTCACTATAAACTCCATTAACCGAAACCTCTCACAAATAACAATCCAAGCACGACGACACACAAATAGTCCACTACAATCACCAATCGAGACCTCATTGCCTCGATTCGATCCGCACCTTTCCCCACCCAACCCCGACAATACCAAACTTTCCGTATAACACTCCTTACCGAGAACCTCACTCGGTTCAGTTCTATTCCATCGACCATCCACCACTCAACCACCGAACCCCGACCATCACTCTCACCCTCAACGTGTCCACAACCATTCCACAAAATGCCTTAAACCGATTCCCTCTATATTCACCCAACACCCCATTGTCACGATAATTCGAGAACCAATAACACTTCTACTTGTGCCTCATTTTGGGTCAACCCGAACATCTTCCACACCCGACCCACTTACCCAACATCATCCCTCCTTATATCCAACAGATTGGTATTGAGCGAGGTCATACCGTCCCACACTTCGATGATATGACTCACGTAAAACAAGTAAGTGATGAACTTATGAGGGCCTTATCCGAAATAGTTGCGGAACAAGTGCAACTATTGAGAAGGGACTTTGAGACATGCCGGAATAAAAATGTTTAGCCAAGGGTTGTCCAAAGCAATCCAAGATATGAAAAGAAAGAATTCCACAATTTGGGGAATCCCTTTTCTATGGAGGAAACTGAAATCAAGGAGTTCGAGAGGAAGAACAAAGTCGCACCCTTTGCTCAAACTCGTTGTATCATGTTGAAGGAAAGGACAGTACCTCCCCAATTAATCCATTGTATGGTAAAGAGAATCTGGAGGAAGATGTCACTCTGGCAGAGGTGTGTGAAAACTTAAATCCCCGACATGTTCGAAGCATTCAACTTAATGTACACGAGGAGCGGCACAATGAACAACTGTTTCACACTCGATGCAAAGTAAATGATAGAGTGTGCAACGTGATTATAGATGAGAAGAGTTGTGTCAACTTGGCTTCCGAAGAGATTGTACACAACTTAAAGTTGCCAACTCGCAACCACCCAAATCCATATGACCTTCAATCGGTGAACCAAGATGAAAAGATAAAAATCATAACACAAACTCTTGTTAGCTTTCAGATTGGAACATATGAAGATAAAATATGGTGTGACATCCTCCATATGGATGCATGTCATATTTTCTTGGGACAACCATGTCAACTTGACACGAAGGCTCAACATGATAAAGGAAGAAATACTTATTCATTTCAAAAAGGTAATAAAAATATCCGGTTGGTGCCGATGTCACCTAGTGAGGTGAAGGCCATGAGAATCCGAAGTGCAATGAAGCGCAAAGCCGAGGCTCTCTCACTTAGTGCACAAAGGATAGAGGAAGATCCTAAGAAGGGGAGTCCTATGGACTCATTGGTATGCAAGGAAAGTCTCGGAGGAGACACGGTTAGGGATGAAACTCTAGATGAACCCGTAGAGGTTTTGGAAGATGCCATACCGAGTGAACCAACCACCGAACTACCATCAAGCAATAATGTTGATCATATTGGTGAGCTAGTTCTTGGAAGGTCCCTCCCTCCCTATGATCATATGTTGAAGGAGGATGAAGAAACAAAACAAGGTTTGACCTTATTTACCAATCCCTTGTACCAAGTTGAGGAAATGGGTGGTACCTTCTTTGTCAATCCATTATATGAACCAAACCGCATGGAAGAATATGCCGACATGGAATTCCCATGGAACAACATATTCGAACCTTACCAAAGAAAGATAATGAACTCACTCTTGATTTATTTTCAAGAGGTTCGTTATCCACACACCAAGCCTATGGATGTGAAAGGCAAGATGTGTTAGAAGAAGATGATGACCAAGGGTACCTTAGCTCCGACATGGCATATGTCTTATTGGTACCAAGGCATGATGAAGATTGGAAGGTGTGCATCCAAAACCAATTTGCCTACATTCTCACTATAATGTACAAATTTTCGTGGTCGATATAGAGTGCTCATTTTTATAATATTTGTAGGACTAACATGCCACCAAAGATCAGCTTAAAAGAAAACTCTCCATCAATGAAGAACCGAAAGACAATTAAGCAAGAAAAGGGTGTATGTCTTGTAATGTCACTTGAAAGTTTTGGCATCCAAAGGGGTGATCCTTGTGTTACCCATATCACGGTTATGATGATGCGGATTGAACAAAAGCTTAGTACCATCTTTCGCTCTAACACAAAATTGAATGGTGCACATCACTATTTTTCTACCTATGTCCAGACAACATGTCTTATGGAATCTGAGATCCAACATGAACATCATAAGAAGGAAAAACCAATTGTCTCGTATTCGGATCCTTATTTCGCAAATTGTGAAGAAGGCACCTACCAGATAAAACTTCCGGTCCTATCTAATAGTGGAAATATTGGATCAACACTTGTTGCTGAAATTTGTTTTTTCACTTTTAGACTGCTCGAATTTGAGGGCAAATTCTTTCAAAGAAGGGGAGACTGATGAAAGAAAGCCCGTGGACTTAAACTTTCATCATGAGCCTAAAGGAGACTTGTTAAGGTTTCCAAGTGCTACCTGTCATTCTACACTTAGATATCTAACATGGCATGAAAAATGGAATGGTGTTAGAGTTATTACATGAAGGTTCAAAAAGTCATTGTATTTTTGGCATTCTTCTCGGGCTTGGCCGAGACTATATTTTCTTTTTAGCTTGTTGTTTTATTACTTAGCTTAGATTTAAGCTTTCAGCATAGGACATAGTAGCCCCTGGCATAACTACCTTAGGACACAATTAATAGGTCATGTAAGGGGTTGCAAAATCGAGAGTCCTTGTCACAAGATGACTAAGCCAAAAGGTCTTCCAAGAAGATGACTAGGCCGTGAGTTGGAGGACAAGTTGGCAAGGATGTTCTAGAAGATGAGGCTTCCAAGATAACAATTCATGAACGTAAAGACTTCAAAGTCGTCCAATGGGGAAAAGAGGAGTTGGCCGAAATGGTTCAACACACAAGTACAATGAATGGAAGCTTTTAACACATTCCAAGAAGATAATATTGTTGGAAGAATCAAGTCTTCCACTTGGACAACACAAAGGGATGTGAAAGGTATTGAGTTTAACCTCGTCTCCAAGAAAAGACCATTTACATTGCCTTGGTTTGGCCGAGAAGTTCCTCGGTACAAAGTACACCCGAACTCGTTCCTACTTGTTCACATGGCCGAAAGTTGCATGTAGTTTGTGTCCTTTAGTTTGTCTTCTAGAATGGTCTATTCTCCACTATAAATAGAACCCCTAGGATATGTAAATAGATCAGAGTTGATGAATAGAAAAATTTGAGTTTTACTTGATTTCTCTAAGTGTTTCAATCTGTGATTGAAACTCTTAGTTGGTGCTCAGGAGTACCAAACCCTCATTCGGTGCAAACATCGATTAGGACTTGTGTGACCTAGTCTATACCAAAGCTTGAAGAACACCCTTGGTGGTAAACAAAGGTTGGTACTTGTGTGTACCAACTTAGTCTAAGCCTTGGGAGTAACAAGGGCATCGATCACCCTCACTTGGCTTGTTCATGGGCATTGCGACTAGCAAACTACGATCTCGACCTTGTGGCATTCATCCCCAAATCCATGGTGTCGGTTCGGAAATTAACTCACCGTTCCTCTATCCTTGGGCCTATTCTCCATAACTCACCAAATCCACACAACTAAAAATCACAACCATCAACACTTAGCCACAATCATCAACATTTAACCAAAATAAGTCTACCACACTTGGTGTGCGTCTGGACTTGCATCTCGCTCGATTGCATCCTCGACCAAACTACCTCTACCCTTCCACCAACACACTCAGAATACTCCATTAACGCTCACTATAAACTCCATTAACCGAAACCTCTCACAAATAACAATCCAAGCACGACGACACACAAATAGTCCACTACAATCACCAATCGAGACCTCACGCCTCGATTCGATCCGCACCTTTCCCCACCCAACCCCGACAACACCAAACTGTCCGTATAACACTCCTTACCGAGAACCTCACTGTTTAAGTTCTATTCCATTGACCTGCCACCACTCAACTACTGAACCCCGACCACAAAACTCACCCACAACGTGTCCAAAACCACTCCACAAAAATCCTTGAACCGATTTCCTCTATATTCACCCAACACCCCATTGTCACGATAATTCGAGAACCAATAACACTTCTACTTGTGCCTCATTTTTGGGTCAACCCAACATCTTCCACACCCGACCCACTTACCCAACATCATCCCTCCTTATATCCAACAGATTGGTATTGAGCGAGGTCATACCGTCCCACACTTCGATGATATGACTCACGAAACAAGTAAGTGATGAACTTATGAGGGTTTTATCCAAAATAGTTGCGAACAAGTGCAACTATTGAGAAGGGACTTTTCGAGACATGCCGGAATAAAAATGTTTAGCCAAGGGTTGTCCAAAGCAATCCAAGATATGAAAAGAAAGAATTCCACAATTTGGGGAATCCTTTTCTATGGAGGAAACTGAAATCAAGGAGTTCCGAGAGGAAGAACAAAGTCGTACCCTTTGCTCAAACTCGTTGTATCATGTTGAAGGAAAGGACAGTACCTCCCCAATTAATCCATTGTATGGTAAAGAGAATCTGGAGGAAGATGTCACTCTGGCAGAGGTGTGTGAAAACTTAAATCCCCGACATGTTCGAAGCATTCAACTTAATGTACACGAGGAGCGGCACAATGAACAACTATTTCACACTCGATGCAAAGTAAATGATAGAGTGTGCAACGTGATTATAGATGAGAAGAGTTGTGTCAACTTGGCTTCCGAAGAGATTGTACACAACTTAAAGTTGCCAACTCGCAACCACCCAAATCCATATGACCTTCAATCGGTGAACCAAGATGAAAAGATAAAAATCATAACACAAACTCTTGTTAGCTTTCAGATTGGAACATATGAAGATAAAATATGGTGTGACATCCTCCATATGGATGCATGTCATATTTTCTTGGGACAACCATGTCAACTTGACACGAAGGCTCAACATGATAAAGGAAGAAATACTTATTCATTTCAAAAAGGTAATAAAAATATCCGGTTGGTGCCGATGTCACCTAGTGAGGTGAAGGCCATGAGAATCCGAAGTGCAATGAAGCGCAAAGCCGAGGCTCTCTCACTTAGTGCACAAAGGATAGAGGAAGAACCTAAGAAGGTGAGTTCTATGGACTCATTGGTATGCAAGGAAAGTCTCGGAGGAGACACGGTTAGGGATGAAACTCTAGATGAACCCGTAGAGGTTTCGGAAGATGCCATACCGAGTGAACCAACCACCGAACTACCATCAAGCAATAATGTTGATCATATTGGTGAGCTAGTTCTTGGAAGGTCCCTCCCTCCCTATGATCATATGTTGAAGGAGGATGAAGAAACAAAACAAGGTTCGACCTTATTTACCAATGCCTTGTACCAAGTTGAGGAAATGGGTGGTACCTTCTTTGTCAATCCATTATATGAACCAAACCGCATGGAAGAATATGCCGACATGGAATTCCCATGGAACAACATATTCGGAACCTTACCAAAGAAAGATAATGAACTCACTCTTGATTTATTTTCAAGAGGTTCGTTATCCACACACCAAGCCTATGGATGTGAAAGGCAAGATGTGTTAGAAGAAGATGATGACCAAGGGTACCTTAGCTCCGACATGGCATATGTCTTATTGGTACCAAGGCATAATGAAGATTGGAAGGTGTGCATCCAAAACCAATTTGCCTACATTCTCACTATAATGTACAAATTTTCGTGGTCGATATAGAGTGCTCATTTTTATAATATTTGTAGGACTAACATGCCACCAAAGATCAGCTTAAAAGAAAACTCTCCATCAATGAAGAAACGAAAGACAATTAAGCAAGAAAAGGGTGTATGTCTTGTAATGTCACTTGAAAGTTTTGGCATCCAAAGGGGTGATCCTTGTGTTACCCATATCACGGTTATGATGATGCGGATTGAACAAAAGCTTAGTACCATCTTTCGCTCTAACACAAAATTGAATGGTGCACATCACTATTTTTCTACCTATGTCCAGACAACATGTCTTATGGAATCTGAGATCCAACATGAACATCATAAGAAGGAAAAACCAATTGTCTCGTATTCGGATCCTTATTTCGCAAATTGTGAAGAAGGCACCTACCAGATAAAACTTCCGGTCCTATCTAATAGTGGAAATATTGGATCAACACTTGTTGCTGAAATTTGTTTTTCACTTTTAGACTGCTCAATTTGAGGGCAAATTCTTTCAAAGAAGGGAGACTGATGAAAGAAAGCCCGTGGACTTAAACTTTCATCATGAGCCTAAAGGAGACTTGTTAAGGTTTCCAAGTGCTACCTGTCATTCTACACTTAGATATCTAACATGGCATGAAAAATGGAATGGTGTTAGAGTTATTACATGAAGGTTCAAAAAGTCATTGTATTTTTGGCATTCTTCTCGGGCTTGGCCGAGACTATATTTTCTTTTTAGCTTGTTGTTTTATTACTTAGCTTAGATTTAAGCTTTCAGCATAGGACATAGTAGCCCCTGGCATAACTACCTTAGGACACAATTAATAGGTCATGTAAGGGGTTGCAAAATCGAGAGTCCTTGTCACAAGATGACTAAGCCAAAAGGTCTTCCAAGAAGATGACTAGGCCGTGAGTTGGAGGACAAGTTGGCAAGGATGTTCTAGAAGATGAGGCTTCCAAGATAACAATTCATGAACGTAAAGACTTCAAAGTCGTCCAATGGGGAAAAGAGGAGTTGGCCGAAATGGTTCAACACACAAGTACAATGAATGGAAGCTTTTTAACACATTCCAAGAAGATAATATTGTTGGAAGAATCAAGTCTTCCACTTGGACAACACAAAGGGATGTGAAAGGTATTGAGTTTAACCTCGTCTCCAAGAAAAGACCATTTACATTGCCTTGGTTTGGCCGAGAAGTTCCTCGGGTACAAAGTACACCGAACTCGTTCCTACTTGTTCACATGGCCGACTGTCGCTTGTAGTTTGTGTCCTTTAGTTTGTCTTCTAGAATGGTCTATTCTCCACTATAAATAGAACCCCTAGGATATGTAAATAGATCGAGTTGATGAATAGAAAAATTTGAGTTTTATCGATTTTCTAAGTGTTTCAATCTGTGATTGAAACTCTTAGTTGGTGCTCCGGGAGTACCAAACTCTCATTCGGTGCAAACATCGATTAGGACTTGGGTGACCTAGTCTATACCAAAGCTTGAAGAACACCCTTGGTGGTAAACAAAGGTTGGTACTTGTGTGTACCAACTTAGTCTAAGCCTTGGGAGTAACAAGGGCATCGATCACCCTCACTTGGCTTGTTCATGGGCATTGCGACTAGCAAACTACGATCTCGACCTTGTGGCATTCATCCCCAAATCCATGGTGTCGGTTCGGGAAATTAACTCACCGTTCCTCTATCCTTGGGCCTATTCTCCATAACTCACCAAATCCACAGCAACTAAAAATCACAACCATCAACACTTAGCCACAATCATCAACATTTAACCAAAATAAGTCTACCACACTTGGTGTGCGTCTGGACTTGCATCTCGCTTTCCGATTGCATCCCTCGACCAAACTACCTCTACCCTTCCACCAACACACTCCAGAATACTCCATTATCGTTCACTATAACCTCCATTAACCGCACCCTCTCACAAATAACAATCCAAGCACGACGACCCACAAATAGTCCACTCCAATCACCAATCGAGACCTCACGCCTCGGCCTCACCCCGCACCTTTCCCCACCCAACCCCGACAATACCAAACTTTTCGTATAACACTCCTTACCGAGAACCTCACTGGTTCAGTTCTATTCCATCGACCATCCACCACTCAACCACCGAACCCCGACCATCACTCTCACCCTTAACGTGTCCACAACCATTCCACAAAATGCCTTAAACTGATTCCCTCTATATTCACCCAACACCCCATTGTCCTGATAATTCGAGAACCAATAACACTTCTACTTGTGCCTCATTTTTGGGTCAACCCGAACATCTTCCACACCCGACCCACTTACCCAACATCATCCCTCCTTATATCCAACAGATTGGTATTGGAGCGAGGTCATACCGTCCCACACTTCGATGATATGACTCACGTAAAACAAGTAAGTGATGAACTTATGAGGGCCTTATCCGAAATAGTTGCGGAACAAGTGCAACTATTGAGAAGGGACTTTTCGAGACATGCCGGGAATAAAAATGTTTAGCCAAGGGTTGTCCAAAGCAATCCAAGTTATGAAAAGAAAGAATTCCACAATTTGGGGAATCCCTTTTCTATGGAGGAAACTGAAATCAAGGAGTTCCGAGAGGAAGAACAAAGTCGTACCCTTTGCTCAAACTCGTTGTATCATGTTGAAGGAAAGGACAGTACCTCCCCAATTAATCCATTGTATGGTAAAGAGAATCTGGAGGAAGATGTCACTCTGGCAGAGGTGTGTGAAAACTTAAATCCCCGACATGTTCGAAGCATTCAACTTAATGTACACGAGGAGCGGCACAATGAACAACTGTTTCACACTCGATGCAAAGTAAATGATAGAGTGTGCAACGTGATTATAGATGAGAAGAGTTGTGTCAACTTGGCTTCCGAAGAGATTGTACACAACTTAAAGTTGCCAACTCCCAACCACCCAAATCCATATGACCTTCAATCGGTGAACCAAGATGAAAAGATAAAAATCATAACACAAACTCTTGTTAGCTTTCAGATTGGAACATATGAAGATAAAATATGGTGTGACATCCTCCATATGGATGCATGTCATATTTTCTTGGGACAACCATGTCAACTTGACACGAAGGCTCAACATGATAAAGGAAGAAATACTTATTCATTTCAAAAAGGTAATAAAAATATCCGGTTGGTGCCGATGTCACCTAGTGAGGTGAAGGCCATGAGAATCCGAAGTGCAATGAAGCGCAAAGCCGAGGCTCTCTCACTTAGTGCACAAAGGATAGAGGAAGATCCTAAGAAGGGGAGTCCTATGGACTCATTGGTATGCAAGGAAAGTCTCGGAGGAGACACGGTTAGGGATGAAACTCTAGATGAACCCGTAGAGGTTTTGGAAGATGCCATACCGAGTGAACCAACCACCGAACTACCATCAAGCAATAATGTTGATCATATTGGTGAGCTAGTTCTTGGAAGGTCCCTCCTCCCTATGATCATATGTTGAAGGAGGATGAAGAAACAAAACAAGGTTTGACCTTATTTACCAATCCCTTGTACCAAGTTGAGGAAATGGGTGGTACCTTCTTTGTCAATCCATTATATGAACCAAACCGCATGGAAGAATATGCCGACATGGAATTCCCATGGAACAACATATTCGGAACCTTACCAAAGAAAGATAATGAACTCACTCTTGATTTATTTTCAAGAGGTTCGTTATCCACACACCAAGCCTATGGATGTGAAAGGCAAGATGTGTTAGAAGAAGATGATGACCAAGGGTACCTTAGCTCCGACATGGCATATGTCTTATTGGTACCAAGGCATGATGAAGATTGGAAGGTGTGCATCCAAAACCAATTTGCCTACATTCTCACTATAATGTACAAATTTTCGTGGTCGATATAGAGTGCTCATTTTTATAATATTTGTAGGACTAACATGCCACCAAAGATCAGCTTAAAAGAAAACTCTCCATCAATGAAGAACCGAAAGACAATTAAGCAAGAAAAGGGTGTATGTCTTGTAATGTCACTTGAAAGTTTTGGCATCCAAAGGGGTGATCCTTGTGCTACCCATATCACGATTATGATGATGCGGATTGAACAAAAGCTTAGTACCATCTTTCGCTCTAACACAAAATTGAATGGTGCACATCACTATTTTTCTACCTATGTCCAGACAACATGTCTTATGGAATCTGAGATCCAACATGAACATCATAAGAAGGAAAAACCAATTGTCTCGTATTCGGATCCTTATTTCGCAAATTGTGAAGAAGGCACCTACCAGATAAAACTTCCGGTCCTATCTAATAGTGGAAATATTGGATCAACACTTGTTGCTGAAATTTGGTTTTTCACTTTTAGACTGCTCGAATTTGAGGGCAAATTCTTTCAAAGAAGGGGAGACTGATGAAAGAAAGCCCGTGGACTTAAACTTTCATCATGAGCCTAAAGGAGACTTGTTAAGGTTTCCAAGTGCTACCTGTCATTCTACACTTAGATATCTAACATGGCATGAAAAATGGAATGGTGTTAGAGTTATTACATGAAGGTTCAAAAAGTCATTGTATTTTTGGCATTCTTCTCGGGCTTGGCCGAGACTATATTTTCTTTTTAGCTTGTTGTTTTATTACTTAGCTTAGATTTAAGCTTTCAGCATAGGACATAGTAGCCCCTGGCATAACTACCTTAGGACACAATTAATAGGTCATGTAAGGGGTTGCAAAATCGAGAGTCCTTGTCACAAGATGACTAAGCCAAAAGGTCTTCCAAGAAGATGACTAGGCCGTGAGTTGGAGGACAAGTTGGCAAGGATGTTCTAGAAGATGAGGCTTCCAAGATAACAATTCATGAACGTAAAGACTTCAAAGTCGTCCAATGGGGAAAAGAGGAGTTGGCCGAAATGGTTCAACACACAAGTACAATGAATGGAAGCTTTTTAACACATTCCAAGAAGATAATATTGTTGGAAGAATCAAGTCTTCCACTTGGACAACACAAAGGGATGTGAAAGGTATTGAGTTTAACCTCGTCTCCAAGAAAAGACCATTTACATTGCCTTGGTTTGGCCGAGAAGTTCCTCGGGTACAAAGTACACCCGAACTCGTTCCTACTTGTTCACATGGCCGAAAGTTGCATGTAGTTTGTGTCCTTTAGTTTGTCTTCTAGAATGGTCTATTCTCCACTATAAATAGAACCCCTAGGATATGTAAATAGATCAGAGTTGATGAATAGAAAAATTTGAGTTTTACTGATTTCTCTAAGTGTTTCAATCTGTGATTGAAACTCTTAGTTGGTGCTCCGGGAGTACCAAACTCTCATTCGGTGCAAACATCGATTAGGACTTGTGTGACCTAGTCTATACCAAAGCTTGAAGAACACCCTTGGTGGTAAACAAAGGTTGGTACTTGTGTGTACCAACTTAGTCTAAGCCTTGGGAGTAACAAGGGCATCGATCACCCTCACTTGGCTTGTTCATGGGCATTGCGACTAGCAAACTACGATCTCGACCTTGTGGCATTCATCCCCAAATCCATGGTGTCGGTTCGGGAAATTAACTCACCGTTCCTCTATCCTTGGGCCTATTCTCCATAACTCACCAAATCCACAAAGAACTAAAAATCACAACCATCAACACTTAGCCACAATCATCAAACACTTAACCAAAATAAGTCTACCACACTTGGTGTGCGTCCGGACTTGCATCTCGCATTCTGATTGCATCCATTGATCAAACTACCTCTACCCTTCCACCAACACACTCCAGAATACTCCCTTAACGTTCGCTATAAACTCCATTAACCGAAACCTCTCACAAATAACAATCCAAGCCCGATGACACACAAACAGTCCACTACAATCACCAACCGAGACCTCACTGCCTCGATTCGATCCCGCACCTTTCCCCACCCAACCCCGACAATACCAAACTTTTCGTATAACACTCCTTACCGAGAACCTCACCGGTTCAGTTCTATTCCATCGACCATCCACCACTCAACCACCGAACCCCGACCATCACTCTCACCCTTAACGTGTCCACAACCATTCCACAAAATGCCTTAAACTGATTCCCTCTATATTCACCCAACACCCCATTGTCCTCGATAATTCGAGAACCAATAACACTTCTACTTGTGCCTCATTTTGGGTCAACCCGAACATCTTCCACACCCGACCCACTTACCCAACATCATCCCTCCTTATATCCAACAGATTGGTATTGAGCGAGGTCATACCGTCCCACACTTCGATGATATGACTCACGTAAAACAAGTAAGTGATGAACTTATGAGGGCCTTATCCGAAATAGTTGCGGAACAAGTGCAACTATTGAGAAGGGACTTCGAGACATGCCGGGAATAAAAATGTTTAGCCAAGGGTTGTCCAAAGCAATCCAAGTTATGAAAAGAAAGAATTCCACAATTTGGGGAATCCCTTTTCTATGGAGGAAACGAAATCAAGGAGTTCCGAGAGGAAGAACAAAGTCGTACCCTTTGCTCAAACTCGTTGTATCATGTTGAAGGAAAGGACAGTACCTCCCCAATTAATCCATTGTATGGTAAAGAGAATCTGGAGGAAGATGTCACTCTGGCAGAGGTGTGTGAAAACTTAAATCCCCGACATGTTCGAAGCATTCAACTTAATGTACACGAGGAGCGGCACAATGAACAACTCTTTCACACTCGATGCAAAGTAAATGATAGAGTGTGCAACGTGATTATAGATGAGAAGAGTTGTGTCAACTTGGCTTCCGAAGAGATTGTACACAACTTAAAGTTGCCAACTCGCAACCACCCAAATCCATATGACCTTCAATCGGTGAACCAAGATGAAAAGATAAAAATCATAACACAAACTCTTGTTAGCTTTCAGATTGGAACATATGAAGATAAAATATGGTGTGACATCCTCCATATGGATGCATGTCATATTTTCTTGGGACAACCATGTCAACTTGACACGAAGGCTCAACATGATAAAGGAAGAAATACTTATTCATTTCAAAAGGTAATAAAAATATCCGGTTGGTGCCGATGTCACCTAGTGAGGTGAAGGCCATGAGAATCAAGTGCAATGAAGCGCAAAGCCGAGGCTCTCTCACTTAGTGCACAAAGGATAGAGGAAGATCCTAAGAAGGGGAGTCCTATGGACTCATTGGTATGCAAGGAAAGTCTCGGAGGAGACACGGTTAGGGATGAAACTCTAGATGAACCCGTAGAGGTTTTGGAAGATGCCATACCGAGTGAACCAACCACCGAACTACCATCAAGCAATAATGTTGATCATATTGGTGAGCTAGTTCTTGGAAGGTCCCTCCCTCCCTATGATCATATGTTGAAGGAGGATGAAGAAACAAAACAAGGTTTGACCTTATTTACCAATCCCTTGTACCAAGTTGAGGAAATGGGTGGTACCTTCTTTGTCAATCCATTATATGAACCAAACCGCATGGAAGAATATGCCGACATGGAATTCCCATGGAACAACATATTCGGAACCTTACCAAAGAAAGATAATGAACTCACTCTTGATTTATTTTCAAGAGGTTCGTTATCCACACACCAAGCCTATGGATGTGAAAGGCAAGATGTGTTAGAAGAAGATGATGACCAAGGGTACCTTAGCTCCGACATGGCATATGTCTTATTGGTACCAAGGCATGATGAAGATTGGAAGGTGTGCATCCAAAACCAATTTGCCTACATTCTCACTATAATGTACAAATTTTCGTGGTCGATATAGAGTGCTCATTTTTATAATATTTGTAGGACTAACATGCCACCAAAGATCAGCTTAAAAGAAAACTCTCCATCAATGAAGAACCGAAAGACAATTAAGCAAGAAAAGGGTGTATGTCTTGTAATGTCACTTGAAAGTTTTGGCATCCAAAGGGGTGATCCTTGTGCTACCCATATCACGATTATGATGATGCGGATTGAACAAAAGCTTAGTACCATCTTTCGCTCTAACACAAAATTGAATGGTGCACATCACTATTTTTCTACCTATGTCCAGACAACATGTCTTATGGAATCTGAGATCCAACATGAACATCATAAGAAGGAAAAACCAATTGTCTCGTATTCGGATCCTTATTTCGCAAATTGTGAAGAAGGCACCTACCAGATAAAACTTCCGGTCCTATCTAATAGTGGAAATATTGGATCAACACTTGTTGCTGAAATTTGTTTTTTCACTTTTAGACTGCTCGAATTTGAGGGCAAATTCTTTCAAAGAAGGGGAGACTGATGAAAGAAAGCCCGTGGACTTAAACTTTCATCATGAGCCTAAAGGAGACTTGTTGAGGTTTCCAAGTGCTACCTGTCATTCTACACTTAGATATCTAACATGGCATGAAAAATGGAATGGTGTTAGAGTTATTACATGAAGGTTCAAAAAGTCATTGTATTTTTGGCATTCTTCTCGGGCTTGGCCGAGACTATATTTTCTTTTTAGCTTGTTGTTTTATTACTTAGCTTAGATTTAAGCTTTCAGCATAGGACATAGTAGCCCCTGGCATAACTACCTTAGGACACAATTAATAGGTCATGTAAGGGGTTGCAAAATCGAGAGTCCTTGTCACAAGATGACTAAGCCAAAAGGTCTTCCAAGAAGATGACTAGGCCGTGAGTTGGAGGACAAGTTGGCAAGGATGTTCTAGAAGATGAGGCTTCCAAGATAACAATTCATGAACGTAAAGACTTCAAAGTCGTCCAATGGGGAAAAGAGGAGTTGGCCGAAATGGTTCAACACACAAGTACAATGAATGGAAGCTTTTTAACACATTCCAAGAAGATAATATTGTTGGAAGAATCAAGTCTTCCACTTGGACAACACAAAGGGATGTGAAAGGTATTGAGTTTAACCTCGTCTCCAAGAAAAGACCATTTACATTGCCTTGGTTTGGCCGAGAAGTTCCTCGGGTACAAAGTACACCCGAACTCGTTCCTACTTGTTCACATGGCCGAAAGTTGCATGTAGTTTGTGTCCTTTAGTTTGTCTTCTAGAATGGTCTATTCTCCACTATAAATAGAACCCCTAGGATATGTAAATAGATCAGAGTTGATGAATAGAAAAATTTGAGTTTTACTGATTTCTCTAAGTGTTTCAATCTGTGATTGAAACTCTTAGTTGGTGCTCCGGGAGTACCAAACTCTCATTCGGTGCAAACATCGATTAGGACTTGTGTGACCTAGTCTATACCAAAGCTTGAAGAACACCCTTGGTGGTAAACAAAGGTTGGTACTTGTGTGTACCAACTTAGTCTAAGCCTTGGGAGTAACAAGGGCATCGATCACCCTCACTTGGCTTGTTCATGGGCATTGCGACTAGCAAACTACGATCTCGACCTTGTGGCATTCATCCCCAAATCCATGGTGTCGGTTCGGGAAATTAACTCACCGTTCCTCTATCCTTGGGCCTATTCTCCATAACTCACCAAATCCACAGCAACTAAAAATCACAACCATCAACACTTAGCCACAATCATCAACATTTAACCAAAATAAGTCTACCACACTTGGTGTGCGTCTGGACTTGCATCTCGCTTTCCGATTGCATCCCTCGACCAAACTACCTCTACCCTTCCACCAACACACTCCAGAATACTCCATTAACGTTCACTATAAACTCCATTAACCGAAACCTCTCACAAATAACAATCCAAGCACGACGACACACAAATAGTCCACTACAATCACCAATCGAGACCTCGCTGCCTCAGTTCAGTCCCGCACCTTTCCCCACCCAACCCCGACAATACCAAACTTTCCGTATAACACTCCTTACCGAGAACCTCACTGGTTCAGTTCTATTCCATCGACCATCCACCACTCAACCACCGAACCCCGACCATCACTCTCACCCTCAACGTGTCCACAACCATTCCACAAAATGCCTTAAACTGATTCCCTCTATATTCACCCAACACCCCATTGTCCTGATAATTCGAGAACCAATAACACTTCTACTTGTGCCTCATTTTTGGGTCAACCCGAACATCTTCCACACCCGACCCACTTACCCAACATCATCCCTCCTTATATCCAACAGATTGGTATTGGAGCGAGGTCATACCGTCCCACACTTCGATGATATGACTCACGTAAAACAAGTAAGTGATGAACTTATGAGGGCCTTATCCGAAATAGTTGCGGAACAAGTGCAACTATTGAGAAGGGACTTTTCGAGACATGCCGGGAATAAAAATGTTTAGCCAAGGGTTGTCCAAAGCAATCCAAGATATGAAAAGAAAGAATTCCACAATTTGGGGAATCCCTTTTCTATGGAGGAAACTGAAATCAAGGAGTTCCGAGAGGAAGAACAAAGTCGCACTTTGCTCAAACTCGTTGTATCATGTTGAAGGAAAGGACAGTACCTCCCCAATTAATCCATTGTATGGTAAAGAGAATCTGGAGGAAGATGTCACTCTGGCAGAGGTGTGTGAAAACTTAAATCCCCGACATGTTCGAAGCATTCAACTTAATGTACACGAGGAGCGGCACAATGAAAAACTGTTTCACACTCGATGCAAAGTAAATGATAGAGTGTGCAACGTGATTATAGATGAGAAGAGTTGTGTCAACTTGGCTTCCGAAGAGATTGTACACAACTTAAAGTTGCCAACTCGCAACCACCCAAATCCATATGACCTTCAATCGGTGAACCAAGATGAAAAGATAAAAATCATAACACAAACTCTTGTTAGCTTTCAGATTGGAACATATGAAGATAAAATATGGTGTGACATCCTCCATATGGATGCATGTCATATTTTCTTGGGACAACCATGTCAACTTGACACGAAGGCTCAACATGATAAAGGAAGAAATACTTATTCATTTCAAAAAGGTAATAAAAATATCCGGTTGGTGCCGATGTCACCTAGTGAGGTGAAGGCCATGAGAATCCGAAGTGCAATGAAGCGCAAAGCCGAGGCTCTCTCACTTAGTGCACAAAGGATAGAGGAAGATCCTAAGAAGGGGAGTCCTATGGACTCATTGGTATGCAAGGAAAGTCTCGGAGGAGACACGGTTAGGGATGAAACTATAGATGAACCCGTAGAGGTTTTGGAAGATGCCATACCGAGTGAACCAACCACCGAACTACCATCAAGCAATAATGTTGATCATATTGGTGAGCTAGTTCTTGGAAGGTCCCTCCCTCCCTATGATCATATGTTGAAGGAGGATGAAGAAACAAAACAAGGTTTGACCTTATTTACCAATCCCTTGTACCAAGTTGAGGAAATGGGTGGTACCTTCTTTGTCAATCCATTATATGAACCAAACCGCATGGAAGAATATGCCGACATGGAATTCCCATGGAACAACATATTCGGAACCTTACCAAAGAAAGATAATGAACTCACTCTTGATTTATTTTCAAGAGGTTCGTTATCCACACACCAAGCCTATGGATGTGAAAGGCAAGATGTGTTAGAAGAAGATGATGACCAAGGGTACCTTAGCTCCGACATGGCATATGTCTTATTGGTACCAAGGCATGATGAAGATTGGAAGGTGTGCATCCAAAACCAATTTGCCTACATTCTCACTATAATGTACAAATTTTCGTGGTCGATATAGAGTGCTCATTTTTATAATATTTGTAGGACTAACATGCCACCAAAGATCAGCTTAAAAGAAAACTCTCCATCAATGAAGAACCGAAAGACAATTAAGCAAGAAAAGGGTGTATGTCTTGTAATGTCACTTGAAAGTTTTGGCATCCAAAGGGGTGATCCTTGTGCTACCCATATCACGGTTATGATGATGCGGATTGAACAAAAGCTTAGTACCATCTTTCGCTCTAACACAAAATTGAATGGTGCACATCACTATTTTTCTACCTATGTCCAGACAACATGTCTTATGGAATCTGAGATCCAACATGAACATCATAAGAAGGAAAAACCAATTGTCTCGTATTCGGATCCTTATTTCGCAAATTGTGAAGAAGGCACCTACCAGATAAAACTTCCGGTCCTATCTAATAGTGGAAATATTGGATCAACACTTGTTGCTGAAATTTGTTTTTTCACTTTTAGACTGCTCGAATTTGAGGGCAAATTCTTTCAAAGAAGGGGAGACTGATGAAAGAAAGCCCGTGGACTTAAACTTTCATCATGAGCCTAAAGGAGACTTGTTAAGGTTTCCAAGTGCTACCTGTCATTCTACACTTAGATATCTAACATGGCATGAAAAATGGAATGGTGTTAGAGTTATTACATGAAGGTTCAAAAAGTCATTGTATTTTTGGCCTTCTTCTCGGGCTTGGCCGAGACTATATTTTCTTTTTAGCTTGTTGTTTTATTACTTAGCTTAGATTTAAGCTTTCAGCATAGGACATAGTAGCCCCTGGCATAACTACCTTAGGACACAATTAATAGGTCATGTAAGGGATTGCAAAATCGAGAGTCCTTGTCACAAGATGACTAAGCCAAAAGGTCTTCCAAGAAGATGACTAGGCCGTGAGTTGGAGGACAAGTTGGCAAGGATGTTCTAGAAGATGAGGCTTCCAAGATAACAATTCATGAACGTAAAGACTTCAAAGTCGTCCAATGGGGAAAAGAGGAGTTGGCCGAAATGGTTCAACACACAAGTACAATGAATGGAAGCGTTTTAAAAAAATCCAAGAAGATAATATTGTTGGAAGAATCAAGTCTTCCACTTGGACAACACAAAGGGATGTGAAAGGTATTGAGTTTAACCTCGTCTCCAAGAAAAGACCATTTACATTGCCTTGGTTTGGCCGAGAAGTTCCTCGGGTACAAAGTACACCCGAACTCGTTCCTACTTGTTCACATGGCCGAAAGTTGCATATAGTTTGTGTCCTTTAGTTTGTCTTCTAGAATGGTCTATTCTCCACTATAAATAGAACCCCTAGGATATGTAAATAGATCAGAGTTGATGAATAGAAAAATTTGAGTTTTACTGATTTCTCTAAGTGTTTCAATCTGTGATTGAAACTCTTAGTTGGTGCTCCGGGAGTACCAAACTCTCATTCGGTGCAAACATCGATTAGGACTTGTGTGACCTAGTCTATACCAAAGCTTGAAGAACACCCTTGGTGGTAAACAAAGGTTGGTACTTGTGTGTACCAACTTAGTCTAAGCCTTGGGAGTAACAAGGGCATCGATCACCCTCACTTGGCTTGTTCATGGGCATTGCGACTAGCAAACTACGATCTCGACCTTGTGGCATTCATCCCCAAATCCATGGTGTCGGTTCGGGAAATTAACTCACCGTTCCTCTATCCTTGGGCCTATTCTCCATAACTCACCAAATCCACAGCAACTAAAAATCACAACCATCAACACTTAGCCACAATCATCAACATTTAACCAAAATAAGTCTACCACACTTGGTGTGCGTCCGTACTTGCATCTCGCATTCCGATTGTATCCCTCGACCAAACTACCTCTACCTTCCACCAATACACTCCAGAATACTCCCTTAACGTTCACTATACCCTCCATTAACCGAAACCTCTCACAAATAACAATCCAAGCCCGACGACACACAAACAGTCCACTACAATCACCAACCGAGACCTCACTGCCTCATTTAAGTCCCAAGGATTTCCACCACTAAACCACCAATCCTCGGGAATATTCATGACCCTCAACATCCCCGAAAAACCTCCATAAACATCCTAAGTCCGAAACTACGCACAACTATCCGCCCAACCCTGACAACTCCAAATTGTCCGTATAACACTCCTTACCGAGAACCTCACTGGTTCAGTTCTATTCTATCGACCTGTCACCACTCAACCACCGAACCCCGACCATAAATATCATCCTAAACGTGTCCACAACCATTCCTCAAACATCCTTGAATTGATTCCCTCTATATCCACCTGAAATCACCACCCAACACCCCACTATTCCGATAATCCTAGAACCAATAACACTCCTACTTGTGCCTCATTTTCGGGTCAACCCGAACATCCTCCACACCCTACCCACTTACCCAACATCACCCCTCCTTATATCCATCACTCTTTCCTTGTAGTCTAACTTCTAAGTGATTTCCCTCTCGAGGAGGATCATACTCCACTATATCATCTTGGCTCATCTTTACTTATTTCTCAATCCCAAAGACTGTTATTCTATTTAAGAAGACTCATGTATCTATGTATTATCATGGCTCACCCTAGAGGACGCTTTTACTTTTAATAGGGAAAACTCATCCCGTATTCAGCTATTTCCTCTTGAAGATAAACTAGAGGTTCTTATAGTTATAAAAGATGTCACGCCATATCTCAAATGTGTGCTAACTGTTGCCAATCCTAATTCATGGGTCAGAAATTTTCCTTAGCTTTCCCAACCAGTCTTAAGCATAGAGGATCTCATTTCCTTATTCATTCTGAATATGCGCATTACGAATGCATTAACTCACCTCAGTCTCCACTATCCTGGAGTTCTTACATAAATAACATCATGTATTATTCAAGGTTCTGATTCGATTCTTTATTCAACAGGCATAGTTAGCAATAAGATACTAACATGCTTTCTAATTGGGTACATACCTATATCTAAAAGATTAAACATTATTGATTGACTGTTCTATAATCCCTGCCTTGTATAACTATATCCAAAGTAAATTTCCCTTCCTTGTCTCTTAGCTAACATCCTTTATGAATATACTTTTAGAATGAATCTTCTCATTCATGTTAATCTAAAAATTCATTAATATATATCCCCACAATATCTTGGGCACTTTTAACTGCCTGCAGTTATCCTTACTTACTTCCATTTTCATTCTTGCTTCGACAACACCAACTCTTTGTACAACCTTTAGCTATTTGCATTAACTTCAAGGCGTCATGCCCTCTTTAACTTTTGATCCTCTTTATGAAAGATATTTCTGGTCGTTACTTCTATCTATAATATTCTTTGAGAGTTGCATCCATTTACTTGCAAAACTGAAACTCCAGTCACAAGGACCATTCTATAGTGTGTAATTCAGTATCATCTAACGGCTCATCCAGCCTCTTGGAAAGCCTATTTATAGCCTACATAAATCATCTTTCGGTCGCTGACTCGACATACTCTTTATTCATTAGTTCTGAATAACCCCTCTTGGGCCTTTATATACTTCAGTCTTTTTGTATGATTCATGCTAACCTTCTTTAAGCCTCAAATGTCTAGCGGATCTTACCGTCGCTTAACTTCTCTAGCTCGTAGGTTGCTACTATTTCTTAGAGTTTATACTTACATATCATTCTATAATTGTAAAACATCCATAGAATCTGGACATCACAATCTTATTCATCATAAAACTCTTTCATTGTAACCATTCCCACATACTCAATCACTAAACCAACATGTGATTCTATTTCGACACTTTATCATACTATCTCCCCATTTGGGAGGATGGCCACACCTTGCGCTCAAGGTGATCTAAGTACGTAGGGCTTTGAATTGGTATGTGGTTCGAATCTTGGTGAGATTCGGGTTGATCTGAAATTAGGCAAGGAAAATGGGGTTTCTCGGGTTCTTAGTAAGCTGAGATGTGGGGTGTTTGGCGTCGGTGTCGGGTAAATGGAGAAGGAATCGGGACAAGGTACTTTGGGTGGTGGTTTCGGGTGATGTAAGGGTTGGTGTGATGGTCGGGTTTTTGCAGTTTAGTGGTGGTAGGATTGCGGCACCAAGCCAAAATAGTAAAGTGCTAGGTTTATCTGGTAAGTTAGGTAGTGTGGTGTTAGTATGGGGATTCCTCAAGGCTACAAGTAAAAGTGGGCTTAGGCGCATTAGGGGTGGTTTCGGGAATGTTATGGGAGATTGTGGTAGTGGGGATCTGGTGGTTTAGTGACGGTAAAGACTCGAAAGTTGACTGAGATAGTGAGGGTATGCGAGAAAGGACTTTGGATGAGGCATTCATATGTTTGGTGGCGTATGCGTGGGGTTATGGTTGGATTCGGATGGAGGTCTTTTGAGAGGATGTTAATGAGGTGTGGTGGGAGATAGTAGAGTGGGGAAACAAGTAATTGTAACAAGGAATGTAAATGGATTGTTGAAAACAATCCGAGACACAAACCAAGTCTCAATTCGGTGGATATGTGGTTCTTGGATGGTAACACGAGGAGTTAATTGCTCGTGTGGTCTCCAAAGATATTGTGGTCAATTGCACAAGGACTGGGTTGAGGTTTTCTGACTGTGAGGCTCAACATTAACCAAGCAAAGGTGACTGAAACCTTATAAAAGATGGGTGGTTCTCCCGGAGAACTGAGCGACCCTCCCTAAGGATCAACAAAGAAGTTCAATCTCGGATTGAAAGACTTAGCAAAATGAGTAAACACTCAAGTTTTATATCAAACAACTCAGAATCTTTACAATGGCCTAAGGGTCCCTTTTATAGTAGAGCAAGGAACCTTCTAGATAGGAAAACACAAAGAACACAAAATACAAACTAGTCGACCAAGGCGGGAATAGGGGAGGGGAGGAGTTTCGGCCAGTTGGTTAGAGGAGTTCCTCGACTTCCCCAAGTTCGTTTTAAAGTATTAAAATTTAAGAAGTCTATACACGGTTTTATCCTCTTAGAGACCACACCTTCTAGATGGTGCATTCACCTTGTTGTCGTGTGGATCATCGGCCATATCACTATTGGATAAAGTTTCCCTCGGCCTAGCACCCATCCTCATGAATGTGTCCTAATGTGGAGCTAAGGGTTATTACATGCCTTTAATGTGTCCTAAGTAAACTAGTATCTAATTTAGGAAAGTAACGATAACTAATTTAAAAAATCAAGGTCTCGGCCAAGACCAACACTTAAGGCCGAATAAAAGACCATCATTTGACACAATGATGTATTGTCTCCCAAGACGTTCCAAACTCCATACACTTTCAAGCTTCTAGTTATGCGTTTATGGTTCACCATTGGCATTCTTGGAGCTTTGCTTCGTATCTTGAATTGAGAAATTATGTGTGGGGTTTGATTTACATCACAAGGATTTCAATACAAAGAAGCCACGTTGTTATCTCAACTCCTTTCATAGTTCTGTGAGCTTTACTATCTTACAACTTTCCTTGGAACAAGTCCCTCTTACTAGGGACAACTGAATCACTTACGTAGATAGAATGAAATGTCTTCATAGATGACATACTCGATCTCGACAAATTTTATCCTCTACTCAACAAGTTTGTTTTAGGGGGGCTCTTTTGTTCTGATAACTTTCAAAGGTTGCTCTTCTACAGTTCAGTCCCTTACTGCATAATCATTTACCTTGCGATTTCTTCCATACTTGTTGTTATAGTAGTCTCTCGAGTTTCTGACTCATTTTTTTTTTCAGTTTGGCATAGAGTACTTTCTAATATTGATACTTCCTGATTCAGGGAGCTAAATCATCTGATTGATATATTGTGTTTACATCTGTCAATTCAAATATTGTAATGGAGACTTAGTCTCATAACATACATCTCTTTATAACTCACCAGTTTCTTGCTCTTTCCTTTTGCATTACCTGGCTATGAACCTAGTCCCATTACCACACTTTATCTTATGACTCTTCGGTTATTTCTTCTATCTACTCAGGCGCCCAACATATTGTCTTGACAATTTTTTGCCAATGTCGTTGCTTCTTATCTTATTCTGGATATTCTTAGCAAGACATTCTCTCGCTTTTAACTCCTTCCTCTTAAACCGACCTTATTCTCTAGGAATTTAGTAATTCTTCTTTACTTCAGATCGTAGCCTCACTGAGGGAAAAAAAATTACCACACACACAAAGATTTCAATACTCGGCTCATGAATCTTCACGATTCTAAAAAGTCAAATCCGGCTAACAATTTCTAGGTACATCATGTATATATCCTCTAAAGAGGTACTATTGATATATTTGTAATACTCTTCAAGACTATCATTCTGTTCTAACGACTTTTTCAATGCTAAGGATTACACAAACCCTTACTAGATCACAAATTCTCACTTCTTTCTAGGACTACGTCTATCGATGTCTGTAAATAATGAGTTGGAGTAGATACTACTCATTGTAATTCTACCACTGTTGAAAGTGGTATAACAACACTTATATTGTTCTATTTGAATGCCAATTATCTTAAAATCTTCTTTATTCAGGTACCTTATACCTCTTTCACTTCCTTTACATTCTGAAACTCGCATGTCACCTTTCTAAGCATTCATTATGTTCTCTATATATGGTGATACATGGGTGAGACAAATGCTCACGCTCTGAAACTTTAGCATAATACTAACACCTCTAGTGTATACATAATCAGGTAGGGGTTTTTCATTTACTTGCTACGAGTATGGCATGAAATGCAGTTCCTATGACTCAACTTTGTTGCTCGATCTAGAATCAGGAAGAATGGTAACCGATCCTAAATGCCCTGTAGCCTCCCAATTATAAGTGTGGTGCACAACATATCCATAAGCAAGGCTATAGTAGACACGGATTGTAGAATCCCTAAGATACAACCTACTTTGATACAAATTTTATCACGCGACGTGGCTGGCGCTCGGTGCCTTACTTGACCCCGAGCGTAGCATATATAACTCATGAGTCTCTATAAATTATTAAGAAATCTATAAACTAATCATAACGTCTTAGAAAGACAAGTCCCCAATAGATGTATACAACAACAAACATCAAAATAAATATATAGAAAGGCTGACAAGGCCACTATGCTGGCATACCATACATACAGGACACGTCTACAAGCCTCTAAAAAGTATACAATCATATTGTAGTTGGGATATGGCCCCAACCTACCCATCATCTCTGTAAGCATATCCATAATCTAGACTTGGTGACTTTGAATGACATGGAGCTTACCAATGAAGTTGAGCTCAGCATCACCTACTGAGGAGGTCTGTCAATCTGTCTCTCAAGACCTCCACGCATGAAGTGCAGTGCCTCCGGTAAAAAGGAGATCAATATGAAATAATGTAGCGGGTATGTAAGGTAACTGAATAACTGAAAGCTGAAACTGAACTGAAATATGTAACCACTGAAAGTATTGAGAGCCAATGATAATCCGTATGTACTTACCTGCTTCTATCTCAACTCAAATACTAATGCAATGCAATACATAAATAGCTACCCGGCCGCATATAGGGCTCGGTAAGTGTGTGACTACCCGACCACGTGGGATCGATAAGTGGCTACCCGACCATGTAGGCTCGGTAAATGCCTACCCCACTATGTAGTCTCGGTAAATATATATCCCACCATGTAGGCTCGGTAATGTATTGCACTGTATAACAATAAACATATGAATGCATTCTCCTCTTTCTCAGTGAACAAGGAGTATGTATGAACTGAAATGTACTCTCTTCTTTCTCACTATCAATTAATAGGTGTGAACTACAGTGTACTCCTTACAAGGGATAGCTAAGATATCAAATGTCATCAACCATGGACTAGGTCTGCAAGATATATACATACTCACCTAGTGATGTAATAAGCTCTAAGGCATAAAGTACTTCCGATAAGGGACAAATAATGGAATCTAAGATATGTCTCAATACGAGGCACAAACTCTTATAAACACTTCTATTATACAATTCTAGTGAGTACCATTTTAGATACAAATTCATGCTTAGAAAGAGGGGATAGATATTACATATCATATAATAATATGTCCAATAACCACGTTACTCAATTCATCGCGCCTGAATAAAAAACAATGATAATGACACTATCATTAAGCTCTGAAAGATACAACTATCATACAACGAATGATAATCTTATTCAATATTAAAATGGGCAACATCTCTCCTATTCTTGTTACATTTCCTAAGCCCTCATTAGGAATAAATAAAAAATACAAGGTAGCCAACAACTCAAACAACAATACACAAGCGAAAAACTCGATTTAAAATATCACACAACGCTTCTACAACTTGTTCCTTCTTCAGAATTATGGAACTTTATCAACAACAAATATATAAACCCTTTCATAAGAAGTTTAGCCGTTGAATAGCTTAAATATATGGCTTCGTGCGCAGTCCAACATGACACAACATCAGAATTTGATTTATCTTCCAAAACTCACAAGTTCTATCTTCTACAACTTGGCTACAACCCATAAAAGCTTAACCATAAGTAAGAGAACGAAAACTCACCTTAAAACACTTAGAAAAACCTTGTATTGAGCCTTCTTCACCTTTAAATAACCTTCTAATCCATTCACAAGAATCAAAAATAGAAACCAACAATCACCTCAAAACTTTTGGCACTCAAATCACTTCGTAACACTTGAAATCGCTTAGGGTTTGGGGAAGATTTGAGAGAGAACTCTTATGGTCTCTCAATGCTCTCTATATGATCTAAAAATTAGGTGAAGAGGGTGGGAGAACTTATCCCTTTAAAGGGGTCAATTAGCCGACCCCTTTCTTTAATTAGAAAAATGATGGCCTTTTCTTTTAACAAGTAGGTGATGCACCTACTTGTCACCTACTTGCTTAATTAATAGGTGTCATATGCTGCCTCTATTTAAATAAAATGTGTCTCGTCCCCATTTAATAATTAAGAAATGTGTTAACTAGCTCAAGAAACTAGGACGGACAATCAAGCAGCTCATTCCGGGTAAGAAAATAACTCATTTTTATTTGCCCAAAATCTCATTTCTCACATTTAAGTTATTCATCAACTTCGGATTGGTCATACATATATTGAATGAAAATAGGAGATGTAACAGATAATAACCGCAAACCTTGCCAAAAACATGGAACTGAAGAGCTGGAATTTTACAACCTGCGATGGAACGACATGGTCCATGAAGCACAGGCTATGTCTGCGACATGGTTTGCCATTCGCAACTTATGACGTGGGGGTATTTTTGTTCAAACTGTGTGCATATTTTTTTAATGTTATAAATATTCTCCTAGGGTTATGTATTGAATATCATTCATTAAGTTTGTGTCCCCTTCTATTGAAGACATTGTCTAGTGGTTGTTCAAGTTTTTAAGAGAGAATATTCCACCTTTTGGCTTTTTCATCAACATTATTGTAAGTCTCCATGATTGATATTATATTTAAATCATTTTCATTTATGAATCTGAGTAGCTGAACGTTTTAGCTAGGGTTGTGAGACCAAAATGTGTTTTATGTGATTAGGTCATCAGTTTATATATTTATTTGCACGCCATTAATGTTCTCTAACTATCTATCATATTTTAATGTCTTTTAATGGTGACCAACTTTAAATGTGCGTAGATATTTTTGTTTTGCTTGGAAAAGAGAATGAAAATTAGGAAAAGGATAGTAAGCAAGGATTTGAAGCTTTAAATCTCATCTAATGACTCGAGCTAGGAATAGAAGAGTTAACTTGAGATAAAAATGGTTGTGACCATATTTTCACATTCTAAGGCTTGGAAAATATTAGAAATGAAATTCGCCGATTTGGTTGGAAAACTTTTGGCGAACTTAAAAGAAAACATTTTCTAGATCATTTCGGTATATAAGTGAGTTAAAACATAGAACCAGTTGCATTACCCTCCATTTTGGACCACAACCCTAGTCATTTTACCTATGGTTAGAAACAAATATTTGAATCCGTTAAATCAAAGTGACGATTACAATTAATCAACAAATTATTTCCCCCTTCTCTTAAAATTAAGACTATTAGTTGAGAATTACATTCACTAAGTAGATTTCTTCCTTGTATTCTCTTTGGGATTTGACCCCAACCTCGTCAGGTTCTATATTTGATTAACGACCGGATAGAATATGTGAAATTTTGAACGTTCATCCAAATGTTGAAGGAATTCTCTATCAATATCCCATTAGTGGAGGCCCTTGAATAAATGACGGGCTATGCTAAGTTCACGAAAGATCTTGTCACCAAAAAAAGGTGAGCTAGTTTCAAGACTGTGGATGTTACGCATCATTATTGCTCCATCGTTTCAAAGTCTTTGGTTAAAATAAGGAAGACCCCATAGCTTTTACAATTCCTTATACCATTGGAGTTTAAAAATTCTCTAAGGCCTTCTGTGATCTTGAGGCAAGCATCAACATAATACCACTTGCTATTTTAAAAAAAAAAATAGGTTTGGGAACTCCTCAGCCTACTACAATGAGGTTGTTGATGGAGGATCGAACCGTGAAGACGCCAGTGGGGATTATTTTTTATGTTCTTGTAAAGGTTGATCGATTCATATTTTAGGCCGACTTTGTTATCCTTGATTTTGAATTCCAAATTATGTTGGGAAGACCATTCCCATGGGGTGATCTTTAGTTGATGTTGAAAGTGGGAAACTCAAATTACGAATGAAGCAACCAACGGATATTAGTGTAGTGCTGGTGATTGATACTATTGATGAGGCCGTGGAAACTACCATTGAGCAAGATTGTGTTGAAGAGGTATTACCGGCTTTGTTAATGAACTATGATGGGTAAAATTATGAAGAATTTAAGGAGATGGTGAATGCCTTGGTGGTTTTGGGTTCCTACAATTACAACCCCAAGAAGCTTGATCTTTACATGGACAACCAAGAAACTCCTCCAACAAAGCCATCCATCATTGAACCACCTACCTTGGAGCTCAAAACTCTTCCTTCACACTTAAGGTATGGATTTCTTGGCCCAAACAACACTTTGCCCGTCATTATTTTCGTCCATTTGACTGAGCCACAAGTTCAGAGATTGTTAGTGATATTACGAAAATACAAAAGGGCCATCGGTTGGTCTATTACGGATATTAGAGGAATTCATCCTGGTATTTGCACTCACAAGATCAACTTGAAGAGGAATGTATGCCTAGTGTTGAACACCAAAGAGATGTTGAATCCTCATATGCAAGAAGTTGTAAGAAAGGAAATCATCAAGTGGTTAGATGTTGGAGTGGTTTATCCAATATCAAATAGTCCTTAGGTGAGTCTGGTGCAATATGTACCGAAAGAGAGTGGAATGATCGTGGTTACAAATGAGAAGAATGAGTTGATTCCAATACGTATGGTCACCGGGTGGACAATATACATGGATGAAATGCTTGATAGGCTTGCGGGAAGAACTTTCTATTACTTCTTGGATGGCTTTCACGGTATAATCAAATAACCATTGCCTTCGAAGATCAAGAGAAGACTACTTTCACTTGCCCTTATGGTACTTTTGTATTCAAGAGCATGCCCTTTGGCTTATGTAACGTTCCCGCAACCTTCCAATGGTGCATGATGTCTATTTTTCCAACATGGTTGAGGATTTCATTGAAATCTTCATGGATGACTTTTTCGTGATTGGAGATTCTTTCGATGGTTGCTTGGATAATCTTGCCCAAGTCTTGAAGAGGTATGAAGAAACAAACTTGGTTCTTAATTGGGAGAAATGTCATTTCCTTGTAATATAAGGCATTGTGCTTGGTCACAAGATTTCAGAGAATGGTATAGAGGTAGACATGGCAAATATTGAAGTTATCTCAAAGCTTTGTCCTCCTATCACCTTAAAAGGAGTTCATAGTTTCTTGGGTCATATTGAGTTCTATAGAAGGTTCATCAAGGACTCCTCCAAAGTGGCTAATCTAATGTGCAAGTTGTTAGAGAAATAGATTCATATTTGTGTTTGGTGATGCATGTCCCAAGGCATTTGAATGTTTGAAAGAAAAGCTCACCTCGGCTCCAATTATTATTATTCCGGATTGGTCAAAACTATTTGAACTTATGTGTGATGCAACTGGTGTAGATATGATGGTTGTTCTTTTGACAAAATTTTCTATTCATTTGAGAAGTTTCGAGCTTATTTATTGGGGACTCATGTTATTTTCCACACCGATCATGCGGTCATTCGATACCTCATAACTTTGAAAGATGCTAAGCCAAAGTTAATACGTTGTGAAAACTAAGTGGCGGATTATTTGTCATGACTTGAAGAAGAGGGGAGGCCGATAGATAAGCTTGATGTTAATAAATCTTTTCTAGACGAGCATGTATTGGCGGCTTCAAAAGACTTGCTTTCGTGGTATGCTAATTTTTCTAATTAACATGAGTGTGATATCATGCCAGAGGATATGAACTTTCATCAAAAGAAGAAGTTCTTAAACGACCTCCGAAAGTTCTATTAGGATGAGCCATATCTTTTCCGAGTATGTGCCGACAACATCAAAAGGAGGTGCATACTTGAGGTTGAAATGATGCTTATAATTGAGGCTTGTCACTCTTCACAATTTAATGGCCAACATAGTAGTTGGATAACGGCGACTAAAATTCTTCAAAGTGGTTTTTATTTGCCGACTATATATCAAGTTGCCCATGATTTTGTAAAGGCGTGTGATCAATGTCAAAGGCATAGGAGAATTCCTAGACAGCATGAACTGCCTATGACACTAATTCTTGAGGTAGAGTTGTTTGATGTTTGGGGAATCGACTTCATGGGTCCTTTTTTGAGATCCTATAACAACAAGTACATCCTTCTTGTGGTTGACTATGTATCAAAATGGATGGAGGTCGTGGCACTTCAAATAATGAAGGAAAGAGTGTCATCACGTTCTTAAAAAATAACATCTTCTCAAGGTTTGGTACTCCAAGGGCAATCATTAGCGATGGGGGTACTCACTTTTGTAACAGGTTGTTTGGGGTTGTTTTGAAAAATACAGAGTAAAACACAAGGTTACAACACCCTATCATCTTCAAACAAGCGGGCAAGTCAAAGTGTCAAATACAGAGATAAAGAGCATCTTGCCCAAAACGGTGAATGCTAATCAAATCGATTGGTCAAGGAAGTTGGATGATGCACTATGGGTATATCAGACAACATACAAGACACCAATTGCATGTCTCCTTACCGGTTGGTGTTTGGTAAAGCATGTCATCTCCTGGTGGAACTTGAGCATAAGGCGATATGGGCCTTGAAAAAGGTGAATCTCGAATGGGGTGATGCCACACTTGAGAATGGAGAAATTGAATGAGCTGGATGAATTCCGACATTGAGCATACGATAGTGCCTCTCTGTACAAGGCCCGTATGAAACATTTTCATGACAAAAAGATCTTGAAAAGAGAATTCAGCTCCGGAGACCAAGTATTGTTGTTCAACTCTAGGATATGGTTGTTTCCCGAACAATTGTGGTCAAAGTGGTATGGGCCGGTCAATGTCACTCAAGTGTTTCCTTATGGGGAAATTGAAGTTGAGTGTCCAGGTGGAGATAGGATAAAGGTGAATGTGAAAAGGGTTAAGAACTCATTAGGCGTGGCTGGTGATGTGATGATATTTGAGGTTATGTACTTCAGTGATCCGTGATTAAAAGGGTAGTACCGTCATGCCACGACATTAAATTAAGCTCTTCGTGGGAGGTAACCCAAGTTTTATTTTTCATTATTATTTGTTTTTATGTTCGTTAGGAGTGGAAATCAAATGCACAAGGACAAAAGTGGAGAAATCGTTTCAGTGATCGTGAAATCAATGATAGCAAGGAAACAATCAAGACATATGTTTCAAATGCTAATCACATGACATGTCTGCGATGGAAGCTTTGAATCGCAGGCCATGCTCAAGAAATCCTAAAATCATGAAAATCTCAGGCAAGCTCTGCGGTACAACTGTGGATCGCAGGACGTGTCTGCGATGGTTCGTGCATTTTGCAGACGGCACAGGTGAAAGCTAATTCGTGAGTCCAAGGCTTTTTAAATCTGAACCGAACCCGACCCATGCTATTTAAAATAGCAGTTTCACTTTTTTTTTTCAGTATCTTCCCAATTCCCTCACTGAAAATGGTTCTCAATCACAAATTATTCCATCTTCTATCGAATTCTCCCATTCTCTTTCAAATTTCACAAGCACCACTGCACAAATTCATGCTAGGGTTCTTTATTTGGGGGAATTTGGCACACAATCTCACAGAGCATCAGTAGCACAGTCATTTCTCAAGTATGAGAACTCTTCTTCTCTCTCTTAATATCTCACCGTAACTTCCCTTGTTGTGAATTTATTGATGTATATATGCCTATTATCTGAAATTAGGGTTAGATTCTAGGATCAATTTCACAATCAAAATAGAATTTGGGTTGTTGAATTGTGTGAGTTGAACTGGTTTGAATTGGAGATGTTGTGAATTACCATTGATGATTAATATGTTGTCTAAAAATAGATTAGGTTTGTATTTACTCAAGGTTGTCTTGAACTAGGCATCAGGGGAAGTCTTGAATACCCTGCGTGTGGAAACTTGTTTGAATCATGAATGCCTACAACGTGTTCGATGAAATTCCTGAATGAATTCCTTCAGTGAATGTGGTAAAGGTCTTGGTTCAACTGAATTACTTTGGGTAAATAGTAGAACTCAGTGAAGTCTTGAGTACCCAAAGTTTCGTGATAATAATGAAAATCAGCATGCCCTCGACATGGATGATAGATCGTTGAAACTTTATTCTTGGTTCTTAACTTGTCAACTTGTGTGCATTTCTGTGTGTGAATTACTTGTACCCCCCCCCGTGTGAATTCAAGTTCTCGATAATGATTGCTGACAACTTTCTTAAGGGAATTAGCCATTTGCGCACGTGTAGGGTAGTTTGAATAATATTTTGAAAACGTTGTTACAAAAAGTAGTAGTGAATTTCACCAATGTATAACCTACGATTAAATTTGTGAAACGCATGATGAACCTGCGAATCACATGTGAATCATAGGGCTTGATAGTGAGAAAATTCACTGAATCCTTTGGATGAATAAAGTTTGCGACAAAACCCGCGAATTGATGGTCATGCCTGGAGTTGTAGGATATGCTGCAGACAGTGTCAAGAAAAAGTAAAACATTCTCTCATTTTCGTGTGTTATTTTTTTGTCTATTATTTTCTTATCCGTGTTCCATAGTAAGAAAAACCATAAATATTATTCTTCTTTGTCCTCGTCGGATGAAAAGAAACAACAAATCCAAAGGTGCACATAAAAGTGGGGAAAAACAAGCCCTTAAATATCGCAAGCAGAAAGCACTGATGGATGATGTCCTCTCAGTCTGAAGAGGAGACAACCAGTACTCCGGAGGCTACGAATTCTCCTAAACTTTTTCAAGGAGCATATAGCTTACATGAGGTCGATGTAGATAAGGAGGGTCAGAAATAAGAACTAAGAAAAAATCGATCTGCGATTTGCCGAGCTTGGGTCCAAGTCAATTTATCTAGTAGAGCTTAAAGAAAAGAATGGCGGGAATATCACTAGGGGATTTCATAAAGAGAAAAGGGTGAACTGGACTGGTTTGAAAGATGAATTCCTAGGTGCCATCTGCTAACAGAAAGCATCGCGATTGGACTATTTCACTAAAACACTATGAGAGTATTGCCCAGTCATCGTGAGGGAGTTCTACGCTTCCTACGGTGTTATATTGAATAGCAAAAGCGGTTGGATCAAGTCTATGACATCCATGGCCCATCTTAATTACGTCACGGTGTGAGGTGTGGACATTGATTGCTCAGCATCCAAAATTAATGCATAGTAATTTGAGTGAAGAGAGGGAGAACCTCATAAGGATTGGCCACCCCATCACTCTGAGTATGATCAGCGGATAAATGCTCTGGTAGACCCAAGGGTTTGAGTTGCATCTATTATCAGCGAGGGAACATTAGAATAGCTTGATCCAACAGTCATCATACACAAAAACACATGCCAAGTGTCCCATAGTAATATCAATGGTCTCAATTTAATTTATAATATATAATAACTAAAATAGGGGTCTAACTGATATGCCCTAATTACACCTTTATAAAATGGTCGTTGGTCAAATATAGAACCTAACGAGGTTAGGGTTGAATCCCACAGAGAATATGTAACACCCAAGCCTTGGGGGGCACCCAGTGCCCGAAGGCCTGAGCATACCACAAGTATCCGAATGTTGAAATATGAAACTTGGGCTGACAAGGTCTCCAATTAACTATATATGACAAGACTAAAGGATAACCTGCACACAGAAGAGTCCCAGCAGGATATATACATATGAACAGATAGCCAAGACCGAAAAGGCCACAATACAAAAATACTACAAATAAAATGGGCCGACAAGGCCACGACATACTAACATCGATTGTACACAAGTCTGCAAGCCTTTAAGAGTCATATAAACATACCAATAGGTTAGGATAGGGCCCCGCCATACCCCAAATAACTAGTATCATATGCATCAGTACCTAAAACTCATGTAATGCAACTCCAATAGAAGGGAGTGAGACAATATCACAACTGAGCAGATTGCCTACTGAGGAGTAGTTCCACTTTATCTATCTATACCTGCGAGCATGAATGTAGAGCCCCAAAGAAGTGCATCAGTATGAAAGATGTACTGAATATGTAAGGCAAGTAACATATGTAAACAGGAGATATAACATAAGAGGTATAGAGATAAGAATCAACCTGAAACTCATAGCACCTCTTGGGGGCTTACTCTGTCATAACTAGAAACATATGTATGCATGTCTGTAAAAATCATGCCACTCTGTGAGGAAAATCATATCATAATGTATATATATATCGTACTTGTCCTCGATGAGGATTCAGTCATACTCGACCTAAATGTGGGACTCGGTAATAACTGATATCACACCAACTGCAGTTGGATGCATATCTATGTGTCATACCCGACCTAATATAGTATGGCTTAGTAAGAGAATAAATACATATATATAAGTGCAATGGAAGACATAATCTATCATATACCACAAACAGAGCCGGAGTGACCTATTACCGTTATCCTCCGACTATTGTTATTGGCACTACATTCAAAAACCTTGATATAAATATTTGGGACTCATATAACCTGAAAGATGCTATGAACAAGAACATATTCAAGAATTATGATCTATTTTCAAATAAGACGTTTTGCTACTTCATTTCGCCAACTAGATTGTCATTTAAGGAAATGACATATCGATTCATGCCAAGAAAGATGGTTTGCCTTACATACATTATCCTTGAGATTACAATTGCCTTATACCCCCTCGCACGCCTTCCAAATAGCTATCTATAGTAGCAAATATTCCATATCAATATTGAATCCATATTCCCAATATGAAACTTCATTTAGACATTTTTATTGATAAACTTAACACAGAGTCTCCTTGGACTTGTTAACAAAAGGGCACTTATGTAATTTCATCCCAATATTCTCCGAAGCATAATTTCTTAGGTTAATAAAACCAACAACCATTATACTAATTAATTCAAACTCATACCTTGATCAAAACATCCCACCAGTCTTTATATAATGATTTCTTAAGTTTACGGGTTTCGATTACGAAAATCCATTCACATCTTACTCTAAATCATCAATTAACCATGATTATAGATAAAGGATGTTAGAAAATCTTACCTTTTTGCATCAAAACTCCTTGAAAACCGCAAGTTACGCCATACATACGGTTTCCACAAATTGCTTTACTATGGAAAGGATGATTTCTATATTTACCGCAGGAATTATCACGTTAATCTTATGTTATTCACCTTGAATTGAGGTTAGGTGTTATGTAATTCCTTGGAGAGGATTTAGGAGGTGATGTAGTCTGATCAAGATGAAAGATGAATGAAAAAATCAGAAAACCTGATTTTATACCCAGAAATTCTCCACCACTGGAATTCGATGATGGGATTGACGGGACCATCAAATACTTCGACGGTCTTTCAGTCTTCCCGTCAAACTTCAAGGGAAAATTGACGGCCCAAATAGGAAAATTGACAGTCCATCAAAGTATTGACGGTCCGTCGACTTTCCCATCAAATGCCCAAATTTTCCAATATTGTTGAAACGTACTTTCTTCGATCCGTTTGACTTCTGAATACTCTGGTACTTCCATAAACAAGCGGTAAACCTTCATTCTCCTTTCATAAATTCGTATCTCTAGGGACATCGGTATTTATTAACGATGCGATGAAACACAAAATTTCGGGGTGTAATATCCTTCCCCCTTAGGAACATTCGTCCTCGAATGTTGAGGATATTATTTAATTCTTGAGGGTTCTAAAATTTTCGGTAGTGTTTCCTTTGTAAACAGGACTGTCCACAATTTGTTAAACAACCCAAACACATATCCAAGGCCACACAAGGCAATATAACAATAAAATAATATCAACTAGGCCTCACACGACCGTCTGTATATATAAAATCAAGAAAGTTATCGATAACTCGCCTCAACTATCCTCTATCGTACTCTTAGAAGCACCTTCCATATCGGCCACAACATTAGCACCTAAACAACGTATAGGCTTTAAGACAGTCGAATGGAATAAAACTGAGAGAATTGTATCGCATGAGTATTGGTATAAACCTGAGGACTGAAACAAATAAGGATATTTGAATCGCATATCTTCTTCCCAAGTCATCTCTTCTGTATTGTTATGTATCCATAACACCTTAATGGAGGCGACTTCCTTAGTTCTCAACTTCCGAACATGCCGATCCAGAAGAGCTACTAGAGTCTCTTCATAGGAAAAATCTTTAGTGATCCATACATCCTCTACGGGAATAATGCAGGAAGGATATCCTATGCACTTTCGCAACATCGGCACATGGAACACTGGGTGTCCTGCATCAAATCCTAGGGGTAATTCAAGATCATAAGCTACCTGGCCTATCCTGCAAATGATCTTATAATGTATGGCGTATATGGGGCTGAGTTTCCCTCTCTTTCCAAATCTCATAACTCTGTTCATTGGAGAAACGTTTAAGAATACCAAATCACCAACGGCAAATTCTATGTCATGACGTCGAACATCAGAATAAGATTTTTGCCGACTCTGGGTAGTCAATAAATGATCTTGAATTAGCTTCACTTTTTCCACCGCTTGCTGGACCAAGTCGGGACCTAGTAAATCAGCTTCACCCATTTCAAACCAACCTATTGGGGATCTACACTTTCGCCCTTGCAATGCCTCATACGGGGCCATCTTGATACTAGAATAATAATTATTATTATAAGCGAACTCAATAAGGGGCACATGATCATCCAAAATACCTTTGAAATCTAATACATAGGCTCGTAGAATGTTTCCGAGTGTTTGGATTATATGCTCGACCTGACAGTCGGTCTGAGGATGGAAGGTCGTGCTAAGGTTCACTTGGGTGCCTAAACCTTTCAGGAATGATCTCTAAAAGTGGGCCGTAAACTGAGCATCTATGTCAGATATAATAGAGATCAGAAAACCATGTAGCCGGACTATTTTCTTGATGTATAGCTTGGCTTAATCCTCAACTGAGAAGGTAGTACTAACGGGTATGAAATGAGCCAATTTCATTAGCCTGTCGACGATAACCCAAATGTAATCAAACTTTCGATAAGAACGGGGTAATCCAGTGATGAAATCTATATTGATCATTTCCCATTTCCAAGTAGGGATTTCCGTATTCTGTAGCAAACCTCTAGGCTTTTGATGCTCGATCTTAATATGCTGACTATTTGGGCACTGAGATATATATGTAGTTATATCTTTCATCATGTCATTCCACCAATAAACCTGTCGAATGTCATGATATATCTTTGTCAATCCACCATGAATGGAATATCCGAACTGGTGAATCTCAGCCATAATTTTCTCTCGGAGTCCTTATACATTTGGTACACATAGTCGACCATGATACATAAGGACTCCATCTCTTGTAAGCTCAAATATTGGTTTCTTATGTAAAGGAATTCCTTCTTTCATCCGGACTAACTCGAGGTCCTTAAACTGTCTCACCTTCACCTCTATACTACTGCTCCACCATTATCCATCTCCAAAAGTCGCACATTTAAACTGGATAAGTGACGAAATTCTTTGGTCATTTCTAGCTTATTAGCTTTAATCCCATCAAAACTTCCCATATACTTACAACATAAGGCTTCAACTATAACATTTTCCTTACCAAGATGGTATGAAATATCGACATCGTAATCTTTTAATAATTCCAACCACCTTCTTTGCCTTAAATTTAGCTCCTTTTGGTGGAATATATATTGTATGACCTTATGGTCCGTAAATACCGGAGGATCCAAGTTAACAAAATCCCAACCTCTTGCACTCATAACTCTGTCAACAACATTTGGAGTCTGACGTTGGGGCTGAGAGGCCACAAGTCGAGTCAATAATTGCACTGCACTCCGTATATCCAAATCCTGCTCTGGGGAAATTGGAGGAGGAACCAGAGGTATATCAGCCCTCTCCTCTTCTTCTGGAGATGGTGGTGAGGGTGGAGTCCTGGAGGCCCTAGATATATCCTTATCTTGTTGTTCATGTTTGCCAGGACCAACGGGTGGTGCATGAGTGGCACCTTCTCTGGCATTCTCGCCTACCCTTCGCTGGGATTCTTGTCGTCGAGTAGTAACAAGCATAACTGAGAAGATAAACAAGATGAATATTAGGAGTGAACATTTATCATTTAGCACTATCGCATGATCTATATGAGAAATAAAAGTAACCATCCTAAATATCCTACAACTTCCTGTTTATAAGTGTGGTGCACAACACACACATAAACAAGACTACTAGATACGGCTTGCAGACTCCCTAGAAAAGACCTGCTCTGATACCAAGTTTGTCACACCCCAGTCTTGGAGGGTGTGGCTAGCACCCAGTGCTCGAAGGCCTGAGCATACCACTAGTATCCAAATCCTGAAACATGATACATGGGTGTATAAGGCCTCCAATTAACTATAGATGACAAGACTAAAGGATAACCCGCACACAGAAGAGTCCCAAAAAGATATATACATATGAACAGATAACCAAGGACGACAAGGATACAATACGAGTATATTGCTAACAAAAGAGGCCGACTAGGCCACAACATACCAACATCTATTGTACATAGGTCTGCAAGCCTCTAAGAGTCATATAAACATACCAACAAGTCGGGAAAAGGCCCTGCCATACCCCAAAATACTAGTATCATATGTATAAGTACCTAAATCTCCTGTAATGTAACTATGAGAGAAGGAAGTGAGAAAATATCATAGTTGAGCAGATCGCATACTGAGGAGGAGCGTCACTCTGTCTATTTGTACCTGCGGGCATAAACGCATTACCCTAGAGAGGGGCATCAGTACGAAAGTTGTACTGAATATTTAAGGCAGGTAACATATGTAAACATGAGTTATAACATGAGAGGTATAGAGATAAGAATTAACTTGAAACTCATAAAAGCCTCTGGGGCCTTACTCTGTCATAACCAGAAAAATATA